>BMAW01046012.1:91399-111937 GCA_019974015.1 Nephila pilipes
TAACTAATCTCTACTCCACCAAGTCGCGAAGAAGAAGGTTGGTAACATTAAAATAGTTTGAATCCCGCTTTAATCGGTCCCTCATCCGATATTGCTTTTTGATCCATTGGTCCATATTTTCATTTTATTTTTCTTTCTTCTTCTGATTATTAAGACATTTCTTCTGGTTTTTATCTTTAAATATCTTTAAATAGCAATACGTAACCGGAACTGAAGCACACTGATGGAAAGTGATTATTTTGATAGACTATGAAATCGAACGAAAATAATGGTAAAAAGTTTGTGTTTTCTTACTGCCGTCTCTTCTATGATCAATTTTTCCTATTTCGATAGAGACTCTTTCAGAGAGATTTTTTTAAGTACCCCAATCAGTAATAATATACAGGGGTTGGACAAAAATATGGAAACACCTTTTAAAAAACATGTTTCTTTGCTTAATATGGTGTAGGAAACCCGTTGGCATCCAAAACAGCTTGCAGTCTTCTCGGAATGGATAAATACAGTTCCTGTATGTGTGCCAAGGGAATATTATACCATTCTTCCTGCAAAACGGTGGCAAGTTCAGATAACGATGTTGGCGGTGGATAACGAGAACGCACTTTCCGTTCCAATGTAGACCACAAAGGTTCGATAATATTCAGGTCTGGTGACTGTGGTGGCCAGGGGAGATGGGACAAATCCTCCTCGTGCTCAGAAAACCAGTCCTGGACAATGTGAGCTGCGTGAACAGGGGCTTTGCCGTCTTGGAAGACACCATCACCATCGGGGAACAAAGTTTGTACCATGGGATGAACTTGATCTGCCAAAATGTTCACATAAGTCTTGGCAGTCATGTGCCCTGACACAGTTATCATGGGGCCAGCAGAGAACCACGATATGGCTGCCCAAACCCTAACAGAACCCCCGCCATGTTTCACTCTTGGCAACAAGCAGTCTGTATTATAGGCTTGAGATGGCGTTCTCCAGACGTAAACTCGGCCAGAAGTGGGAAACAATGTGAAAGAAGACTCGTCAGACCATATTACACGCTTCCACTGCCCTATAGTCCAGGCTTTATGACTTAAACACCACCTTTTCCTATTACGGGCATTAGCATCACTGATGAGTGGCTTCTCAATTGCAGCACGGCCAGAAATTCCCTGTTTATGAAGCTCCCTTCTAATTGTTTTGGTACTCACAGGGTTCTGTAACACAACATTCATTTCAGCAGTAACTTTTGCAGCTGTGGTCTTCTTATTTTTCGTCACAATTGCCCTTAATGATAGTCTGTCACGATCACTCAGCACACACTTTCGTCCGCGCTGTGATTTAGCAGATGATGTTTTTCCGCTTTTCAAATATGCGGAATAAATCTTCGATACAGTACCTCTTGAAACACTAAACACCTCGGCTACCTTGCTTACGGAAGCACCTACCATACGTGCTCCAACAATTTTCCCACGTTCGAAGTCTGTTTACTCTGACATAATGCAATGACAACCTCACATAACAGTACTCCGACAACAACTGAACTGTTTAGCACATTTACGAAGTTGTATAGGTGGCGTTAGTAGTCAAAAACGCCAGCGCCACCTACATTTTTCATTAAAATCAATCTTTCTTTTCAAACATGCATTTTACAAGGTGTTTCCATATTTTTGTCCACCCCCTGTATATATATATATGACACATCTTGGATTATGTTATGTTGTTATCGATGGTTGAAAAGAAAAAAATAAATGGCAGTCGTTTAAGTATAATCAGTCCAAGCGATTTATTCAATCATAATGATAATACTTTGGGAGATTTTAAAAGCAATCTATTTTTTAGAATACTGTCCAGTCATGATGAAAGAACCACCCGTTCTGGCGTTGCTTGCATCTCCCTCCAAAATATTGTATTTAGTCGGCTGTAAAAAGGAATTTTCGATGGAGTCTTAAGCATTCTACTTGAAAGAGGAAATTAGTATTTTGAAATGTGGAAGAAAATATTTCGATTTTTAATATATTGAAATAGAAAGAAAAATGATAAATTTGTTTAACATCACCTCCATATATATATATATATATATATATATATATATATATATACATATGAAGAGAGAGAGAGAGGAATAAAGAGTCATGGTGAAATTGTATACAGAAATTTAAATACTTTAAAAGGTATATAAAGCACCTATGCATAAAGTAAAAAAAGGTATTACTTCATTTTCAGTTAACGCTGAAATGTCAATTTCTTTCATAAGACCATCCTTTAGGAATTTTACTGGAAGCTAGAAGTTTACTACATAAAACATTTGTAAGTGGTATTATATTTGTAAAGAATTGGAAATGAAAAGTTACACTAGAAAAAAGTGCCCCAGAAGAAATACAGGAAAACTTCACTGATTATCTGTAAGGAACACCATGAACCCTCCCTCGAAAATTCTAATCAATGTTTCGAACATCTCATATGAAAGTGAATTATTGACGTTCTCTACAGGGACACTTCATTTCGAGAAGAGAATAAGAAAACAAAAAGGAAGTGAAAGTACTCCTTAACTATGAAAAATGTCTCTTTTTATTTCTCTTCGGCAGCAGAATACGTTTCGAAGCCTCAAAAAAATTGACTATGAATAATCAAAACTATTCACATGAAGCATTTTGTTGGAGGAACAAAATATTGACATACCTGGAATAAATGATGGACCTTCAGTTTCTACTGAAAAACTCTTCATTCACTCTGAAATAATGTTTCTGTTTAACGTTTATCATTTCATGTTAAGAATGATATAAGAATGGTTAATGGTGAAAAAAAAGTAGTTTGAATTATGATACCGTTAAAATGAAACTTTTTTTTATCTGCAAGTTTCTTCGTAGTCTTAGAATTCATTAAAGATTTAGTGTTTATAGATTAGTATAAAGTGAATAAATGAGTGTAAAAAGTAATGTAATCAATTTAATTCAAATTTGGGGGATGTATAATTTTGGATAGTCTTAATCACCCACAGAATTTTCAATAAAATATTTATATTTATGTAAGCTTCAAATTTTTAAATGTTATTTTTAATAATTTTTCTATAGATAATTGTTTCGATTGCTCACAGACATACATAAAAAAAATGTTCTAGATAGAAACATTACTGGCCATTAAAGTTACAGCACCATGAAGGAAAGCAAATACAAAAAAAGAAATTTATTGTATGTAAACAGTATGACATGAAGAAAGAATGATTAAATTTGTAAGCAGTTGGGGGATTTACAATGGTGCGAAATTTGTAGAAACATGTGTCACTTCTAGCAGTTAAAATTGACCATACTTAGTTAGTGATCGAGTCGAACTGGAGTTGAATGACTGAAACGGGAAACTAATTCCATGCTACTTCAAGTCCATGCTACACTTCGTCAACCGTATAACCTGGAGATGGTTGGTGAGCCAGTCTATTAGTAATACCTGACCAGATGTTTCAATGGGTGACAGATCAAGAGACCATGCATGCCAGGGCAATTATCGAATGTCCTTTGTATCGAGGAAGGTCAGAACACTACGAGAAACAAGTGGTCTTGCATTATCTTGTTGTATAGGGCGTTTGGAAAGCCTCGAAGACAGGGATCCCTGGATGTAAGATGACTGATCTACGTTCAAATTACCGTTGATTTGAACAAGAGATATGCGTTTCGTGAACCAATTGGTGCCCAAAACAACCCATCAGGTGCAGGACCCTATGCAGATATCGAGTGCAAGCAGGCGCCGAGCGGTCTCTTCGGAGCCTCCAGACACGTACTGAACGCACGATCGGGACGTGTCTGAAGAGACAATATTGTGCCACTCCTATGTCCAAATTTGTCTTTTGGTCCGCAAGAGTACTAATTTGATTCATAATAATTTGATAAAGAAACATACTAATTTGATTACTATGTAGTTGCTTTACTATTTTTTTTTCAGTAAATATCAAATTTTATGTTCTTCGCATCTATTTTGAAAAGAATGCTTGACAAGAAAAAAAAAGGTCAGAAAAGAAATTATAAACCTTTAAATTTAAAATATTGGAAGAGAACCTTAATAAAAGGATATAAATTTTATCGGAATAATGTAGTATTAAATATTTGAGTTAAATTAAACAAAAATTCTCATTTTGTTTCTTTATTGAAGCTTTAAGTAGTGTGTATACACGTGTTCCTGAGGGACGAAAAGTGTACGTCAGCTTTGAATATGTTTCATGAATTACAAATTTTAATTCATTAAGCAGGCTTTTATAACTACTACAGGCTTTTTAAAAATTTACGTTTCCAAAAAATAAAGAATTCTATTAAAAATGAATAGAATAATTGTGGGTTATATTTCTTAAAAGAAGTAATGCAAACAATATAATAAGAGTAAAACAAACTTCTCAAAATAAACGAAATTAAAATAAGAAAATATTTCTGCATAGTAATGAGTAGATATTTTTCCTTATATTTCAGGGGTAATGAACTTAAGTAAATAAGAAAGAAGATACGTCGAAAGTTTTAACGATAAAAGTTTTATTTTAAGAAATTATACTCTCTTTCTCTCTTAACTTACTTATTGCACTTATTATATTTCATAAATGTAATATATTTTATCAGAAAGAAATAATATTTGTTTTTGTAAATGCAATTATTTTGGAAATAGATGTTTCTTAATTCTTTTCTAACTTATTGGAAATATTTTACTCAAACATATATTCTTTTCATTACATCATTCCAAATTATTAATGAAAAAAAAACGTATGATTCATTTATTTTCCGAATTCTCCTCACACTTTTCTAAGGAATGAAGATCGTTCAATTAAACTTAAATTAATTTTGTATTCTTTGTAAAAATAATTGACCAATTTTCATGACTTTACGAATTATATGACGAATTATTTTAAGGTTAAAAGGGTGTACTAAAATCCACTATATACTTAATGATGCTTATTATTTAAGTAAGCTTCGATAAATGTTTTGAAACTATAAGTTTCATTCATGTTCTAAACTTGTATGAACTATAATAGATCCATTTCAAAAAGCATTTAAATATATTTATGAAAATTACGGCATTCTATAAATACATAAGAGGTAAATAAAATTTAAAATAATTTAAATACAAATAAAAACTGAATATATAAAAAAATTATATGCAAAATTTTACAAAGAACAGATTTATCCACCCAAGATATGCTTCTTTTAATAATTATTATTAGATAAATATATGAATTAAAGTAAACGATGAAATATCGAGAAATGGATGCTAGTAAACTTTTCCTACATTAAAATTAAATCAAACGATAAATTATTAAATTGAATATTATATCAGCTACATATAATTATAATTAAAGCAAACGATAAAAAATTGAAAAGCGATGTGGTGTGCCAAAAGTGATCCAATTAAAACAATAGCCCCTTAGGTGGCTAATAATAATTTTGGACCATAAATGAAAATTAAATTTTTTAAATACTCTTAATAAAATTTTTATAAATATTTTACTGGAAGCTCAACAATGAAGATACTTAGTAGTCATCTGTTCAGGTCCTTATGCAGAAAACTTAGGTTTATTTATACTAATTTTAAAGCTCTATACTAAAGAGAAATGCTTCTTAACACGATCTCATCGACAACTGAAGAAGCTTAAAAATTAATTGTCATGTTATTCCAAATATTAATTCGAGTAAAATGTTCAACTTATGTTAATAAATAAAAGAAATTCAATATATTAACTTAAGATATATAGAGCTGGAATTAGCATTCCTGTATTATTACAAAAGTGAATTAATGCCGTGAAAGATTGTTACATTAAAAGGTAAAATAATGAAATAAGAGTAACGTTATGAAACGAAATAAATTCATATAAGAGAGGAATGAGCAGGAAAAAGGCTGAGCAATAGTAAATTATTTATTTAAATTAATGAAAAAAGTAAATTTATATTTTTATGCAGAAAACGTATGAAAATATGCATAAAACTAATAAAAAAATCGTTAATATTTAAAAGGAGCGTTGTTCATTCACTTAAGAATAACTTAATTATAATTTCCCTCCATTTATTATTATAAAAAGACCAAGATAATCATCATTCATAGGGAAATTCTTAGACTATTTTAGAAGATATTCATTGCTATTTGATTTTATCATTTCGTTTCCTTACAAACTTTATTTATCAATTTGAACTCAATTAGTAAATAAAGACTAGCAGAAACAAATTGATGAAGTTTTATTGTAATCTAAGAGATTATCATCGCATGAACTAGAATTTATAAAGTGATAGTATGTCTATTATGTCGAAGAAGGAATGAGGGTTTTCGAATATTTTCTTATTCCATTTTCTAAAATTTTTTGCCTTCAAGAATGTTACGAAATAAATATGCCTTAAAACAAGACATATTAATTTATGTAGCAATACACGATTTTCCTCAAAATCAGTAGAATCTGATTGTAATTTTATAGGCAAAAATAAACTGAAATAAATTATTTTAATATATTCTTGGTGTGCATTTTAAACAAGACTTCAAACACAGACACGTGGAGACAATTTCTGCATTATTTCTTCCCTTTTCGAATGAAGATAAATCGTTTTTTTTTTTTAAGAATCTTTTACGTAGTCTCTTTGTGTAGCTTTACTTTCCTCCAGTGAATTGGATCCGAATTTATTCCATTCGCTTCTGTGTTGTCAGAGAAAATCTTTTATACCGGATATTCTGCTTGTTATCCGAGGAAATCCGCAATTAACTTCGGGAGAATTAGGAGAAGTAGAGCTTGCTTTTGTTTTTCAATTCGATTTTTCCTGACGATTCTAGGAATATTATTGAAAATAAATGTTTAAATGCATCTCACAAGATTTCACGAATGCTAGCAAAATACTTAATAAATTAATACTTGGAATTTGATAATAAAGTGTAAGTAAATGGAATTTTTAAAATTTTTATGTTACTTTGAGAGTGGATAATTTTTAGTTCTTTTTTTAAATATTCTTGAATGCAGATGCTAAAGTCCCAGAATTCTATACAAATTAAAAAGATATAATCATTTTATCTTAAATGCTTGTTTTTAAGATAGCTTAATCAAATTCCTCTTCCCACATTTCCGACTAGCACTCAAATATTATTTAAAATTGATGCATATAGTAACAATAGAATGTAATTTCTAAATTAATAAATGTACCGTTATTTATACTTTTAAATAATTTGGTAATAAAAATACTAATCATTGTAGAAGTTAATTAAGTGAACAAGAGTTCCAGATGTTAAAAAAATGTTATTTCTATTTCATGTAGAAGCTAACAAAAATAGTTGTAGAAAAAAACTCATATACCCGTGGATCAAACAAAAAAATGAAAGTCAGCTTAAATTTCAATTTTCTCCTTGGTGTAAGATATTGAATACTTCTCATAAAACTAAATTTGTTTGAAGTTTTTGTCAACCTAGGACTATTAAGATTATAAAGATATCTTTTGAGACGAAGTCTAGTTTTTGAGAACTTTTTTGAATTGAACTGCGATGAAACTTTGACTTAATTTATTCAACTTTTACTTAAATTAATGACAAAGCATTTTGACATTAAAATTTGAAATACATCATTAAACTGAATTTTTTTGAAACAAAATACGAGTTTTAATTTAATGACTGTTACATTGTTACCATATGGGTTCTGCACACAAATAGCACCGTAATCTTAAAAAAAATTGTATATATGATTTTTTTTTAGTTTATTAAAAGGATCTTGAATGTTTCGTATAAAACAAAATAGTAGCATTAAAGTACAAATAGTTTATATCCTTTTTGGGCAAAAAAGATATCTTATTGATTTCATAGAGTAGTTAAAACACATTTTAATTATGCTCTTAAATATCTGCACTTTTGCTTAGATATGATATTACATTCCTTTAAGGTTCTGGAAATATTTCATCATACACGTATGATCTAATATTATTTCAGAAAAATAAGAGATGACAGTTAAATTAAGGAAATACAATATTTACCAGAAAAATAATCCCTAACTTTTAAATTCGATCCTAAGAAAAGAAATCGTAACCTTTAAATTATTTACATAAATCTCAAGACACACTAATTTACAACTTTATTTGTATCATTTACTTTATAGAAAATGAATTAAATTTTTTTCATTGTAATCTTCTTTATATATCTGGCTCCTCTATATAATTTTAGATATAAAAAAAAATAAATAAATGAAGGTATATGTACAGATCGGATCCATTTCTCTATCCTTTCCCTTAAACAGAAGGAATTTTTCTATTCCGTTAGATATCATAGATGCCATTTAGATTCCAATTAGATATTACACATGACAGCTAGATCTTCATTAGATATTATAAATGTTCCAACTAGATTCCATTAGTTATTATACATATCAACTATATCCACGTTATATATTATGCATTATATTTTAAGAAGAAAAAATTTACTTCAATATCTCAAATGATCTCATTTATCCATCGTTAACGTATGATTATATACAGTTCTGTTAATTAAATATTTTGCTAGTATTATTTTAATCAATTATACGATTCATGCTTGCACTATTTTTCTTTCAAGCAATTACATATAATTCCAACTAATTATTCAAGGATAAAAAAACAATCAATTTTCACTTAGACAATGGAGAGTATTTTAATATAGATTATTTGAGTCTTTTAATTCTCCTCTACTCTGACAAATTTCTAAGTTAAAAATAAACATTTTAAAAGCGCAAAATATCAAATAATATTTTTATTTTTAATGCTTTTGTGAAAAATCATTTACTCCAAAGAAAATTATAAGTTTTGACATCTATGAATAGTTTTGTAGGTGTTTCGGGAATAGGTAACACTTTCACTTCCTCCTAGAGTTCTTGTATATAATATGCATAGTTATCATAATTATAAAGTTACTAAAGAAACTTCATGTCATAGGATATATTAATACTTCAAAAACTGTGAACTATTTTCATTCATATAAATAATATTATTTCAAACAATTGTCATTACATCCACTTATTTTTGAATAATTAAATTTCAAATAAGGGAATGTCTTACTTGTGAAAAAATTACTATATTTGGAAATAATTTTTTAAAAATTAATGTTATTTCGGTAAAAGAAAAATGAGTAACTAATTAGTATGATATAATATTTTGATAACACATATTTAATAATAAAAGAAAATTCTTAATAAGACTTCTTTTAATTATGATAATGCCGCCAATAAATTATCTCCAATAATATCTTTCAAATTTAGGATGTAGTTATGTAAGCAATCATATATCTTCGAAAATTCTTTGAAGAGAAAAAAGCTTATTTTGTAAAAACTATCAGGATTTTTGAAAGAGTTATTATGAAATTTGGGTAAAAAGTCATTAAAAGAGCAATATGCTGCAGAATACGTTTTTTTTTTTTTTTTTTTTTTTTTTGGTGCTTTACATTTTAAACAAAAAATTAATGAAAGAAAAAAGGCATGGAATACATAAAACAGTGCGGCTTTATCCCTAGTCTTATGTAATCTTCCCCACGTCACTTTACTCGTCTTATCGCCTCAAGCTTCGAAAATTAAACTTATCATGCTAACTATTAATCATGGGCAATAATATTTTTTTAAGAAGCAAATTTGTCCTAAATAATTATTTTAATTTTTGTTTAGAATCTGAGATTAGCATTTATTGTAAGATATTGAATATCCACAACACACACACATACATATTATTATACAATAACTATAAGTTATGTATTTCTAAAAAATGAAACTGAAGAAATTTTTCATTTCCCCTACATAAAATTCTAAGTCAGTTTCATATAAAAAGTATTGAGCCATATTGAATTAAAGAATATTTTACATTCATATACTTATCATTTTGAAAGATATATTTATGATTTACATCTTAAGAGCAATGGATGATTATAATTGGAATACAATTAGTGTATTTGTTATAAAAAAAGGCAAATTTTTCGAGTAGTTAAAATCAGCATTTTAAAATAAACAAAATAATTCAGTAGAACTGTAACGCCCGACCGACCCGGGTGTCCTCTTGTGCCATCACTAAATTCAAATATTAAATACCACGACACAAATAATTACAGAACCACCAAAACAACTTTCACAATTTATTAATATATATTTACTATGACACCAATAACCACGCTCTCCAGGTTAAGCTTTCTAATATCTTAGTTCAACCCACCAATAGTAATCTAACAACCTCTTTCCAATAGTCCTGCCTCGACTGCAACTCAGATTCCGGAACCACTGTTGAAAACACTAGATCAATCTTTCTACGACAATCACTACTCGAACCTTCCACAATAGACTTCAATTCCTCCTTTTCTCAACGTGACTTTAATTCCTGACACTTCGGCTTCACCTCATCTCATCTCATCTACAGTATTTCTCTCAGATCCTCCTTCGGCTACTCTTTCAGATCTCCTTTCAGATACTCTACTCCTTCTGACGGAGTTTATATAATTCCTAACACTTCACTTCTTTCCTAACTGCTTTACATACTAACAATATGTATCACGTTTCATTTTTGGTAGGGCAAAGGTTGTTTAGTGAAAGCAATCAATCTCAGTTGAAAGTCCCCAAGGTTAGTGAAGAGAAACCGCGAATAGCCCAATGTCACAGAACTGCAAATAAAATCTCAAATTTTAACATTCTAACATAATTTCTTTATCTTAGTAAACACGTATGGTACAAAATAAACTTCCAGTATCAGCAACTGATAATTACTTAAATAACATATTTTAAAGCATTATACATAAAAAGTATCAAAACAACCTTTTCATGGCGATTTATTTAACTAACTTTGCCTGAACAAAAATTGTTGATCCCCTTTATTGTTGGAGACTTTAGAAAGATTCAATAACACCTGAAATAAACTATTATCTAAACAACTGAAACTAAACGAATAAGTGAAAAGTTTTTTCAAGAGCCTTAATCCAAACAAATGCCTTATTTTAACTTTTCATGTAAGCTTTAGAGACAGAAGTTCCGCAAGTCATACTATCAGAAAGTTAGACGACTTTTAAAGTTCCAACATCGTTAACAACCTTCTTGACTTATTCCAGGAAACAAAAGAAGACTTCCCAAAACTAACTTTTCTCGCCTTTAGGGATTATACAAGTTTGGAGAATACTTTAAATGGAGAGAACACTCATTCCTACTTTCCTGGAATAAACCGAAAATAGTCTGTTATTAATCAGAATATGAAAATTTGGATAAAACCGTGAATTTCTTTTTAAATTTTGTCATTTCTTATTCACTTTTCCCTAAAACGAAATCAGCCTCCATTTTGGATATAGCAGATTTAGAACAGTGCATTTTCGTATAAGTCAAATCTATGTTTCAAACTATTTTCTTTACGAAAGCTATGTACTAATTAAAATAATACATAAATATGAATTATATCTTATATTTTTAAAGAATAAAAAAAATGCATTAATAAGTCAGTTGAATTTATTGTTCAATTCATATCGTTATAAATAAATCACAAGTATTTGTTAAATAATTTTGAATAATTATTTCATATAGTTTTTTATGTAACTAGTATAACAACGTCTTATAAAAAAAGAAAAATCTTCACAAATAAAAAGTTTATAATTATGAATTATTAATATTTCTAATATCTCTATTTCACATAATGTGTGAAATATTAAAATAAACTGCTAATTACTCAAACTGATTAAAATAGATCTTGTTTAGATTCATTTATGTAACATAGCAGTAAATATTAATATTTGAATGCATATTTTTCTTCTTCCAGAAATCTTTTTCAGATTTATTCTCTAAGATTGTAACTCAAAACAGCATTTATCATCCATCGGTTAATGTAATCTTTCTAAAATAATATCAATTAAATAATTGTTTTATCGACCCCTGTTCAAAGTATTATAAATTAATTTTTATATTCAATCATAACTACGGTAAGCTTATTTTAATTACAACTGTGTTTGATATCTGTATGATATATTTTAGTATATTAAATATTAGCGAACATTTATTTGTTAGACTCTGGTTTACTTATTTTATAAAAACCCCTCTTCAGGTACATTTTTTACAATTAAATGTGATTCGAAATAAAACTATCAAATTTTTGATTTACAGTTCACTAACCATGAAACATTTTTTTAAATATAGAGGTTATTAGATTATACACATTATATCAGCCCGCGTAAAACTAATTTAAACTACGTAGTTAAGTATCAATTATATAAAATCTGATTTGTTTACTGAATCGTGTTTAAAAGTCGAAGACATTGATACTCAAAAATATATTTGTTATGTATGCTATACAAAAGCCATTTTAAAATCTGAAATATTTATTTTTGTCATAAAATAATGTTAATAAAACGAAATAAGAAATATTTAATTTTTTAAACCAAACAGTGCGAGAAACTACCAGTACAGCACAGGTATTGATCGAGTTAAATGACACTAATATTTTGATATAACATTTAACTTCTGCGATTATAAAGAGTGATAGAATTTTAAATTCAAATTCATCGAGTGTTCTTGAAATGTTACACTAAATAAACGTTTTAAATTTTACTGTATATATATTCATTATTAATGTCATAAGTTTAAAAAATTGTGTGAAAGGAAAATCTATGCTTTTTTCCCAAATAACTGCTTTGAAGATCCAAAAATCTGTAAGTAAATCCAAATTTACTTACATATCGCATGGATATATTATGATTTCTATAGCCTTTGAATCAGACTTAAAACAGCTTTCAAATCTCTCTCACAGAGGGAACAATGCTAATGAATAAATATTTATAAGAATGAAATTGAGCTTTGCAGATTTAAATGGCTAAAATGTTTCTTGTACGTGACTTGTGTGCAAAGTAATTCCTTCATGGCCAAAACATTTTTTTTAATTTGTTACCCTATTGTTACAATTCTTGTTGTACCTGAAAGATACGTATATATTCTATGTACTTTTCGACATAGTCTCAATTCCGTTCTACACACAAGGGAAATGTTTGATTCGTGAAGTAAACACATTGGGGGAAAATCAATTGGTGGTCATCATCACTTTCCCTTTATGGTAGCTTTCTTTTCATTATTAGAACGAAAATATAAAAATACTATTTCATCTTTGGAATGAGGTGAATGTTGCTAGGTGCAAGTTCGGGTGTATTGACATCTCGCTAGTAAAAGAGCTGTCATACAGTAGGTGTAAGTGACGTCATAACCTATTCACCCTCTACTCTTACTTCATTTAGACGGAAGTGACGTCATTCCCAAAAAGCCAATCCAAGCTAACCATCTTTTCTTATCATGTGGAGTTATTTACCTGTTATTAAAATGTTATCTACCTATCCATACGGGCTCATCGTTTGCCAACCCTATCTTAAGTCTTTTTATAGTCCTTAATGGAATGTTAACTGTGTACCGACAAGCTATCTGTACTGATACACAACTTTTAAATTGGATAGGATTAATACAAAAAAATATATTGAATTAGAAAAATACCATATTTCAATAACCAACTATAAATTTATATAAAACTTATTTTTTGATTTTAAACTTAGGACAGGTATTGTATAACATTAGCTACAGCTGCCGCGTTTGTAATAACTTAAATAAAAATTTTCTATATATATATGGCACATAAGAGATGATTTGTTTGATTTTTTTCGAGCAAAGTTGAGCCTAGGAATTTATTATACAATACGCTTTTTTTTGTTTGAATTATTATAACTGTTTTAATCTGAATAAATTAGAAGTCTTTTTTTCATTTCTGCATGCAAAGTTGCAGGTATAATATTTTAATATATTTTCATTCGTTACACTTAAGTAAATTAACTGAATTAATATATTTTTAGTAACTATATTATTATATTTAATCGTTTATCTCTTTAATAGATTGAATTGTTTAATATAAAAAAAACTATAATTTATGGAATAATTGCATTGATCAACAATAAGTTAGTTTGAAAAATTGTTTATATTCCTAGTATTTGAATATCTAATTGATACCACAATTATTTTCTAACAAATTTTATATGAACAGAAAATGAATTTTTCAAATTCTCAATTTATTCCAATTTATCAATTTGATCTTTTTATCCAATGAGTCAGACTGCGTACTTTAAAATTAACAATATCTTACACTAAACATACTGGAAAAGTTATTTTACTTTAACATTATTTTATATACATTTTTCTAATGTTCAGAAAAAAATTATTTAAACTTAGAACAATAATGATAATTATAAGCTATATGTATAACTATATATATATATTCAAAATTCTAGTATGCAAACTGTATATAATAACGAAATAATTATTACGAATGAAATGAAATTGATTTTATGAAACGATATTCTTGAATCTGTTATGTAAGTGTGTTTTACCTTCTTACATAAACTTTATTTATTATATATTTATTTAAACTTTTTAAAAAATTCAAATGTAAAAACAATGAAAAACAAATTTTTATGTATTATATGAATAGGAAGAGAGAATAAAAAAGCTTTTTTACCGAATGAGTTAGACTACTTTTTTAAAAGCTATAATTTTGGTACATATTTTAAATTTCATCATGAGGCCACTTCAGTTTACTTTAGGATGACGCTTACAACGCTTGCGGTTTCAGCCTCATCTGCATTTCAGCTGCTATGTTTTTCTGTTCTCAGCTCACAAACGACACCTGGGAACAAAGGAAATGAGTGCATTAAAAAGAAATCGCGGTATAGCCTTAAAATACATTATGAAATTTGAAAAATAGGTTACAAACAAAAAACGGCATGGTTATGAAGCCATACGTTTTCATAAATTCTCTTGTAAGGTACTGTTTAATCGAATGGCATATTAAGTTAAAAGTTCAGATAAGTCAATTTCCTTATCTAACCATTCTCAAATAAAATCACCGTAAGTTACTTATCTGTTTTAAGCTACTGAAAAGGAACGTATTTATTATTACTAGCTATGCCTTAAGGCAAAAATAGATATTTTATTGAACAAAAGTAACCAAAAAGTTATGAGAAAAATAGCTGACGGATAATACCAAAGGTATCATAGGGTTCACATAAATGCACTATTTACCTTCGATGAAAATTGAAAATTATTATTATTGCAATATCTGCATATCCTATACACACTAATTTAATATATTTTAGTATTTTATTAATTTAATAAGTTTTATAGCACGAGTTATTGTAATTTTTTCTGTTTTCTGAATAATCTTTAAGCTACGGTGAGAACTGCAATTGAAAAATTATTAAATGTATGAAGAACAATAATGCTAATTAAAAGACTAAAAAAAATAAAAGCAATTGTTTCCAATTTTAATTTATTTAATCAAAATATCAATTATCAGATTCATTCAAGCAATAATATAAATTAATTGTTCTTTGTACCATAAGCATAGAAACAAACATAATAATTATTCTGCAACGAAAACGATGATCTAAATCAACGAAAATAAGTGTTTAGTTCAGAAATACAAATATCTTAATTATACCGTACATATAATTATGTAGTGATGCAGTGAATGTAATTAAATACTATCAAAGGACAGTTAATTATGGAATAACAAGAGTAATTAACGGCATAATGACATTTCGATGAAAATCAAATATGAATAAAATTTTATATTCATTTGAGAGAGAAGTTTGCTGTTTTTTGAACATTTGATTTCAAGCTTTTACATTAGTTGTTCTAATTACATTTCGAATATATGTTTTTATTGCTTACAAGCACATATAATTTGATCATTAATTGAGATTGAAAGAGATTAATATATTTCTCTGCTTAAGAAGAAGATACCAACATAATTTATTTGAAATCCAAGTTTAATTAAATATATTTATTAGGATTTATTTGTTAAAAATTTAAAGAGACAGAAGGCACAAATTAACTAGAGATTGAATATCGCTTGTAAAATTATGTTTTGTATAAATTTCAGATTCCAAATTTAATTCAATAACATAATTATTTGAAAATAACACTCTTAAAGTTATGTGTTCTTTTAAATTTAATATTTTCTACTTAAATTTCTTCATTGTTTAATATCGTATTAGAAGAAGCACTATTGTTTCGCTTTAAAAATACTGATTTCGATTTTATTAAAAATTGTTATTTATCAATTGCTGGAAAAGGATATCTATTTATTTATGCTTACTAACAAATTGTACCTTTGTACAAAAGAGTAAGAACTCTGATGCCTCGGCTTCCTTATTCTTAATTTGATTCATTTATTTCCGTAAGGAATTAGGAATTTAAACAATCATACAAATATTAAAGCTGTATTTATTCTTATTTCAAAATAATGAAAAATAATTTTTTTTTATTAGTATCATGATTTTGGATCAAAAACTTCCTCGTCCTCAATCAAAAGCTGTATTTATACTTATTTCAAAATAATGAAAAATAATTTTTTTTTATTGGTATCATATTTTGGATCAAAAACTTCCTCGTCCTCAACTTAAGATTATTAGAAAGTACCATTGAGCTTAATAAACACAAAAGTGGGTCCGAGTCAGGAACAAATCCAATTTCAATCTCTGCAATCTGACTGTCGTATTATCAATCTCCTGGTACTTCATGTCGCCTGCACAAATTTATTTGCCTGAAACTACAAAGCCATCGTTGTTTATAAATACTTTAAATTCCTCTATCTGAACAATACTCAACGCTAATTTACAGAAGTTACGATTTACTGACAAGAAGAGGTTCTAAAATCAAAAATACTTCACATAGAGTCCAAAAAGAATAATTGTTGAGAAATACATGTTAGAATTCCACTTCTGAGCTTGGGTAAAGTGGAAAGTAAATAGTGGTTAATATACTTTGATGTAACATAGTTAAAAATATCTTTTGAATGTGGGAGAGGCAGCTCAGGTGTCGTTCCTCGTCACTTGACTAATGATCAAAATTACGAGATCCGTCGCCAATAGCCCTCGTGTTGCTCCTGATGTGACGTTCATAATACCACAACTAACTAACTATATAATATCCATTAGATATGTTATTTTAATGATACATTTTTTTTTTTTTTTGAAAAAAGGCTTGTCGATTGAATATTTCAAAGACATTCGTCTGAAATGATCTACAAATTTACTATAAAAATATTTTTCATATTATGCCTTTTATTCATGTTCTTAACAAAAGGCACTTGAAAATTATTCAATACATATTCTCAGCTAAATTCTTCACATTTTCTTTTTCTTTCTGAAAGTACAATTATACTTCTGTGTAAATACCGTTTAGTATCTAGATAAAGCCGACATGAGTATTCAGAAAGTTAGATCAAAGGAATTAGTCCTTATCCCTGACTTCAGAATATTAAGTGTTTCAGGAAACTCTAGGGACTTTAAACTTAATTCCTGTATAATCTATGGATCAGAAGTAAAAATATATTCCATTATTTTATTATCTTTGTTCGATTTTTAAGCTTCTAGAATAATTCATAAGTATTCTGCTGGGGGAAAATATGTTCAGTGAGATTGTATTTGTAATGAGGATTTATTTTATGTTTTATTAGCATAAAAACTCTCATGGGATTCATTATACATAAAAATAATAAAACTAAGAATAATATTTCAGATGAAGCTTTCTCACATTTTTCGAATAAAAAAAAGAAACATCTTAAGTCTAGGGTATCTTAACGTTCCTTGGTAAATTTCTTAAAATAAGAAAACTTAGTATTATAATAAAATCTCTATTTGATAGCTGAGTATTTTATTTTTAAGATTGATTTTAAAAAAACACAAAAATATCAATCTCATTAATATAATCTGTATATCACGGAGGGTAATGGCAAATGATTCTTTATTCACAAACATCCAGGTTAAAACGAGCACATATAAGAAAACATGAGCAGATGAATCACAATCTGAAAACTTGCACATATTATCGTCACAATAAGAACAGAAACAGCACTTGCACAAAAGCGACACAGATAGAAAACAGCACTTGTGATGTCAGTTGCAGACCTTTCAATAACGTAACATATTTTCCTACACTGACCTTAACAACATTTATATGACGTTTTTGATTCGAGAACTTTGACTTGTGAAGTAATTCAACTTTTCTATATATAAATAGAAGTGGAGTGAATTACAGATAGTAGTTAAAGGAAACAGCAGTAATATTAATAAGACGCTGAAAGAAGAGAGTTGTAGTTGTATTAGGGAAAGGAAGAATTCGGTATAAATTTGAACAACTAGATTAGACGTATTCCAACCCTCTGAGAAGAAAGATATAAAACCATTTGATATTTAATGTGAAGCCATCATCTAAGAACAGATATTTAACTGGATCCAGTTTAAAAGATTTATTACTGACTCGGTTCCCTTTTGTTATTAGCAAGGTAGAATCTTCAGTAGAATTTAAGATGAGAAAGTAGAAGAGGTAGGAGATGCAGAGAAGAATCATAGAGTTGAGAAAAATAATAGAAGTTAGAATATTAAAGTAGAATTTTAAGTAGACTTACTTGCGGAGGCGGAAGAATTCTACTCCTTATTCTTATCACGCATATGGATTTATGATTATTCTTAAGACAATAATAAGATTAAGTTTAAAATTTGACTTTCTCATTCTGACTTCTTGAATAATCTTTGATTGAGATACTATAGACCGAATACTAGGTAGTGAAGCAAGGCAACCCCATGATCAGTCATTTTTATGAGATATGTATAAAAAACATTAAAAATTATTTTTGTTGATAAAACACTCTATACAGAGTATTCTCTTTCTATAAATAAATTTTTACAGTATTAGCGAGTGAATCTGCTTCAGAGAAACATTTTAATTATCCTTTATTTTCTTCATTATTTTACCCGATTGATTTTATACAAAGTATCCAATATTGAAAATATATAAAGCATAAGCTGATAAAAAAATTATACACTCCAAGCCTTTGGTGGAAATTCTTTACTTGAAGAAACAGAATATAACGGCTTGAAGTTATTTTCCAATAAAAAGTTATTCTGTGAGTGTTAAGACGTATTTTTAAAGCATAAAATATATTTTAATTATTTTAGGTATAGTGTTAGAAATATTTTATAAAAGTATACAGTATTTCTTGGATTATAGTTTAACGAACGAAATGAAGTGTTTCTGTTACTAATGTTATAAACAGAATTATAAATAAAGCAATAATAGTATTATTTATGATGCTCCCAAAGCAGTAAGACATTATATTAAATACACATTTCAATTTAATACTTAAAATTGCATTGAAATGTACCTTACAAAATGTATTAAGCTAATAAACAAAAATAGAGATTGAATAACACTTTAATTACCATAGTTATTATGTTCAAGTTGCAGATTTTTATGTCACAAAGCTAAGAATACCCTTAGTATACAGCTTTAAACACTTATTAAGAAAACATTAATTAACATTCTTTTCTATGTCGTTTTGCTTTCAGAACACATTTCAAGCGATGTGAAGTATTTTGATAGGAATTGTACTGTTTTGTGGAAATTTTTTTCTTGTAATACTGATTATAAACGCATCCACTGCTTCTAGTAATTCTTTTACAAAGATTTTTCAGTTTGATTTCCACAAGCTTTCTATCTGATTGTGGTCAAGATTCTTCAGTGGTGTATATGATTTCAATTTACAGTTGAGCAACAGCCTTAACTTAACAATTGTAGATATATATTTTTAATTAGTTATCTTGATGAAACATGCAATGCCTCCCTTAACCTTTTTGTGCGCTTAGTTTTAAATTATTCTTTAGTGTAACCAAGTATTTCATTTTACTCATAACATTGTTTAAAATAAATTGATTTGCCCAATCCATTTGCAGACAGATAATCCCATTTAAGGAAAACAAACTGTTATTATGGTCGATAGTGAGCCTAGAGCAGGCCTGGCCAACTCACGGGTCACATGTGGCCCACCAGGTATGAACCTGAGGCCCTCGGAGCAGGGTCATCGGTGAATAAAGATTTAAACTTTCATTGCACATAAAAGTACGAAAAAACATTCCACGATAAGTCGTTTGTATCATGGCCTACTACCATAGGAATATCTCACTACCTGACTCAACTTTTATCATAATTTTATTTAATCTTCTTCAAAAACAATTACAAATTTCGTTTTAAAAAGCGCATAGATCAAATTGTGTGATTAGGTGATACATAATGTATAACTAACCAGCAAACTTACTGAAGAGCACAGGTGTGCATTAATAGACGTGGGAAGGGAATGCGGAACATGCGAAATAGTAGTAGCCAGTTGATCTGCTGCAATTTTAAGATATTTGATGCAGAAGCGTATTGTTCCAGATAGACTGACTGCTCTGTGTCTTTTGATTGCTAATAATTTAGCTCCAACGTTATGTTGTAACTGCAGGACAGTATTTTAAATTGTACTTAAAGTAAAAAATTTAATTCAATAAAATGTAATTTCCCATAATTTATTGCAGAATGTTCTTGATTTCTCGAATGAGGTTTGGGAGGATAAGTCTCTCCCCACGACTCGAAAGGTGAAAGTTGTAGTAGGTTTTAACTTGAGATTGTGAATTGGCATCGAATTAATTCTAATTCGATTTATACATACATACATACACACACACACACACACACACACACATATATATATATATATATATATATATATATATATATATATATATATA
>BMAW01046012.1:111947-132602 GCA_019974015.1 Nephila pilipes
TATATATATATATATATATATATATATATATATATATATATATATATTGCGGCCCACCTTAATAAAATGTATTTCAAATGCGGCCCACCGGAATATAACATGTTTCCAAAACCGCCCTCAAAGTCTTCTGGGTTGGATGGGCCTTGGCTAGAGTGTGGAAGTAGTATTTCAGTGTTAGACTTCCGTCAAATGTACCATTATTTCCAAAAACATCATGTTAATTTCCATCATTGCATATAACATTATTCCAGAAATATTAAGACATTGAAAACTGATTTTAGCCAATGTAATCTTTTTTTCTCTTTTTGCTTTGGAATGGGACGGTTTTCTTCTTGCTTGCGCGATCGTTATAATTTTAATTTTGAAATATTTTTTTGAATTGCATCTGGGGAAACACATTTTATTGCTGTATAATTAATGAGGTAATTTTTACAGTGCTCTCCTTACTACTCATCATAATTCTCATTTGATGTTTCTCTTCTTCAAAGGGAAGATTCTTTTTCTCCCCTTACAGATGTTACTGTAATATGACCACTTTTTTATACTTCTGGATATATTTTTGTACCTATCCGTGACTACGTAGGACTGCATTTGCAGTATCTCGCTTCTTTTGCAGTCAGAGGTTAGAATGATAACTTTCCGAATTTCAAAATTAGATTTAGTTCTGGTGCCCATTTTCACATCTAAAATGCGCGGTTTTCTCCTGAATATCTAATACAGGTATCTTAAGGCAACAAAAACGCTATTTTGATCCTTTACAGAAAATAATGGCAGCAAAATCACAATTTTTGTAAGATTTCAATTTTGTGGTTATGATATTTGGAGCTTTGATGCAAAAATGGTAATTGAATTATTATCGAATCTAGATATTTTTATTCGTCTAATATATTTTATAATGCACATTGTAATTCTTTTATAAATAGTAACATTAAACATGCTTTCAAAAATATCGTTTCAGGATTTTGAGAAAGAAGATAATGACAAGTGTACACTGAATTTTGAGAACCCCTTTATCTGAAGTTTCGTTTATTTCTTATATAAGACATTTTTTTCGGGTAAATTATTTTACTGGAAAAATATATAAATTATTAATATAATTTTATTATTTAAAAATTTCTTAGGGTTTATTTAAATGAATATGTAAGCCATTTTTCTGATTCTAATAACGAATTTTGGTTTTATACAAAGTAAAATTTATTTTGTACATTCAGGTGAAAGATTTTATTAAAAAAGAAAGAAAGCGTCTCGTACATGTACAAAGCAAAGGAAATGAATCATCTTAATAAATATCAGATGAAATAAAATGTACTTGAATTCAATGAAGAGAACATGAAATAAAGTTTACTTTTCTTTGATTTCCGAATTAAAAGTGTAGCTTTTGGCTCCTTCGAAATTAAATAATTAATTTGCTTTGAAATTTCAGATGAAGTGTTATACATATTTCATCCTTTTTAGATTAATATTTTTCTTCAGACTTTAAATATATTCTTGTTGTCTGGTAGGTATACAGAAATTAAGAATTGACATTTTACATAGATGGTACAATGAATTTTGTATTTATTCTAATCAAAATTATCGAAACGAAATATTTAAACAGGCTTGTTTAATTTTATCACTTTTAATCTGAACTAATGATATGCAAATGAATATATTATTTTTAAATAAGAAATTAAAAAATAATAGTTTAAAGTTTTAATTTATATATCAACCAATTAGAGTAGTGAATGTAGTTAAGTACAACAAATTAAATCGAACTGTCTTTTATAATTGCTTAACGAATAATTGAAATAAAGAAATAAATTTTTTATTGAACAAAATAAAAAAAATACAATTGCTTAAAATCTAAAATTGTATTTATCAAATTATTTGAAATTTAATTAATAGAGTATTAAAAGCCTTTTAAAATTATCTATTTACTGAAAATAAAAATATAGTTAATAGCATTTGAGTTTAATTAAAATCAAGACATATCTTTTTCAAAATTTACTAGAAATACCAACTGTTAAACGCTGTTATGTTTTAAATTAAACTTACTAGAAAAGAAACGAAAGAGTAGAATAAATTATTAAAATAAAAAAAACTACAATTAATTACGTTTCTTACATTATTATTAATATTATTAATAAATTATAAACTCTAAATTTCTAGAATTTGGATGAGGTGACTTCAATATCGTAATGTAATTCACAGATACTTTTCATTATATATTTATCAATATAGAAGATTCATTGAGCTAGAAGTTACTTAAAGAAGATACCTTAAACCTGATTTCTGGCAAAATGTGATCATATTTAAATCCAAAACGTGCAGGAAATAAGGACTATTTTTCCGATTTTGCCCATGAATTCATCGTAGAAGTTTCCTTTTTTTTTCTTTGTCTGAAGAGGAGAAAATCTTTTCTTCTTATTATCCTAACAAATTCGTGAGAGGAAGTTAAGAGGCAATCGTTTTATTGCTTACAGGAATCCCTTTGCTTTTATATTGCAACTCTTCAGAACATTAATTAAGACAAATATTTAAGAGACACTATAAAGGATTTCGGAATCAATTCCCGGAAGTCTTAGGATTAGTGACAAAAAGATACTTTGTTCTCTATTAGTCCACATTTTGTTCTCTTCTTTTTATTGCGCAGTAAATATTCTCTGTAGAGAAAAATTTATTTGTATGTTGCTTTATGAACATATTCTGGAGAGATAAATTCTTTTAGTTATCTTCCTTATGTTGCTTTATAAATATTTTCTGGAAAAATAAATTTATTTAATTATCAGTCTAGATTTTAGGTATAGTAATATTTCTTTTCGTGCTGGGTATCTACAGATGTAAGGTATTCTTTGTTTTATTGCTTTGAATTCAAATTTGACATAGTCTGTATATTATAGCATAAGTTTGAAGTCGTTTAAAACATAGATTACAACAAATTAAACACCTTTCATAATGTTGATTAAATATAACTGACATATACGGTAAAAAGTTACATTATTAGCCAAATGATTTTATTTAAGATTCGACTCCAAATCAGTAGCAGCAGTAGCTCAGTGGTCATGGTAGGGACTCGAGACCGGCAGTTCTGGTCATATCGTAGATTCGAGTCTTGATGCCACTAATGACGTGCCGTGTATCCAAGGGTGAAGTACGTTAAATCTGTTGAAGGCTAAAAGTCCTCCCTTTGGCGTGGTGTGGAAGTTAGGAGAGGGGATGCCAGCTTAGATATCACCCTTATCACTTGACCGAAGTTAAAAATTCTGAGGTCCCACTCTACTTGCCCTCGTGTTGCTTTTAGCCCAATGTTAATAAAACCAAACAATTAAAACAAATCAGAGATAATTTATTTCCCAAATATTCCTATAATATCATTCATTTAGTAAATAAACATTCATTTAAAAACAATTGTTGACTTGTACAATTAAATGATAACTTATAGCTTAGGATGAATACTGGAGGGATCATAAATATCTTTTGAAAACAAATTTAAATTTCAGATCTGTGAATATAATGTCATTTTACTTTGATAAAAGATCTGAGATGAAAATTAAAAATCAATGAATGTTGATAAATTTAGATTCAATTAGATTCAGTGAATTCAAAATCCTTGAAGGAAGTAGGTTTACCGAATATATAATTTTAAATAAATTATATAATAAATTTTAATCAAAACTTATATTCCTATTACATATTAGAAAATATACATTTCAATTTCCGCAAAGTGGGGAACGTTTGTAAAATGTTATAGATATTTCAGCTTATTATTATCTATATCTGATCCCCCATTCGTAGTTTACAATTGTTGAGAAATATTGTATTCATATAAATTTAAATATAAGTTTAGAAATCCTAATTTATATCTACATCTTAAGAGATTTCAATCCTTAAGATGTATCAATTCAATCCTCTATCATTACGCTGCGGCTCAAATTCCTGCATGAGTTCGAGCCTCTTCCTTTCATGATGATAAGATTATACAAGATTGCAAATAACTCCTCTTCGGGTTTGACACTTAAGAGAGATAACGAATACATCACATGTTTATAGTGATAATGCAAATATGAGTATGTTAAGATATGTAATACTTTACATTCAAACTTAAAATGATACCTTATAACTCAAAGTAAATTCCCAACCTTATATACTCTTCGATAATAAGTTTCTTCCAACTGTACATTCAATAGAAATTCCTCATTAATTTCGAAATATGTCTCCTTCACATATATATTTAATTCACTTCCTTGGCTATTTCATTGGAAACATTTTTCTAGGAATATATATTTTTATTTAATAGAATTAAATTTTAAAGGATGAATTTGATTTATGCATGTTTATGGACTTCAAAATAGATTTCAATTTTTTTTAAGTTTTATAATCTAACTATTTTTAATAACATTACCTTAACAATTTCAAAAAATAAATTTAATAGTCAGAATTCTCTACGATAACTCTCCTCTTTAGTTACGATGATTTTATGGTAATCACTACAAATATAATTATAATAATGATGATAAGTGTTTAATTACTACGTATTAATGTGATAAATATTTTCCCATCGAGCTCAGATAAAAATTTACGATGACTTATATTATTGCATACGTGTGCGTGTGATTTAATTTTGTTCAACAAAATTCAGAAGAATTTTCACTTAAACAGCGTTTCTAGATCGCACATATCTTTGTTTATATACTGCTTCACACAAAAAAACGTATTTTAAAATTTTTCATTGACGAATTTAAACTCTTGTCAAAAATATGGCGAACAAAATCCACTTTTGTTCAGTGTTCGGTTTAATAAAGCTTACAACAGAAGCAGTCAAGGAAAAAGCAGGTATTTTTTTTTAAAGAAAAGGAATGCAGTTTTAAGAAAAGTATTGGAGCATTAAAATCAATTTTTCCAAATGTACTCCTGAAAGCAGATAACTGATGCCATCCATTTGAAACATTTCCTTTAAAAAAATGTATGGTAAGACAAAAATGAAATTGGAAAAAGAAACCTTACGGTAAAAAAAATTGTATTTATTCCATTCATTTTCTGTCAAAGGATAGATTTCGTGGACTGAACATTGACAAACAATCAGTGAGACCAATAATATTCACACCATTCTATTCCAATGTGGAGAAAAATATCGACAGACGGGAACAAAGAGAAGATAAATGATATATGTGAAATTCCTTCTGAAGAGAAGCACCTTTTGCTTAAACCTAATAATACTTTTTTTAAAAAAAAAAAAAATTTAATTCCCATTGACTACCATTAAATTCTGAAAAATATTAAATGCAACACCCTTTTTTATTTTGAGTCACCATCTTCTAAATTTATTACCCATTTGCTCTCTAAATTCTGTAATTTAATAATGTTAAAAGTATTTACAACGCAGAGTTCCTGAAGCACATATATGTAAAGACAAAAAGAAGCTTGTAAATAATGAACCCAACTTAAAATCACTAATACATACTTTTATATTAAATATGAACAACATACATATATACACACACATATATATATATATATATATATATATATATATATATGTATAAGAAAAATGAAATTTTTTAATGTATTTCAAAATTCCCTCTATTATTATTATCAATGATGTAAATACCTTTTAGCTTAACATTTAATGAAAAAGACAAGTTTTTGCATGATAATTTAAATAATAAAAGGTAAATATAATTGTAAGGTAAAAATATTTAAGCTCATTTTTTCAGAAGAACGATAATATAATTTTCCTGAAGCAAGTTAAAAACAAAGTATCAATATTTTCTTTAAGCTTGGTACTTCTTCCTGATAAATTCATCAGGCATTTATTTACAAAAATATCTCCAGGCATAAAAATAATATGACAAGTTAAATAACGTTTAAAGTATGTAATTCAATTTTAAGGAATACTTTCTCAATTTTAACAATATTTTAAAGTGTTTTAAACTTCATTCAATTTTGAAAAAATAAATATTTAAAAAAAATTTCGAAATTTTCTATTTCAATATTTGAAAAAAAGAAAGTAAAGCATATTGTAATTATATTTTTACCCGGAAAGCAACAGAATGATTTTATTTTATTCATGTACTTTTGGGTGGTATTGAAAGAAAAAACATAGAATTTTTTTCTTGAAATATTGAATTGCTTTTGTTTTTCTTTAAAAGGGATGAGTAAATCTTTATCATTTTCCACTTATCAAACACTCATATTTTTAAAAAAATCTTCAAAAATGTTTTTCCAGATATTTAAGAATAAAATTTTCAAAACAGTTTTCCACACAAGCAGTAATAAAAATAACAAGAATTAAATATTTAGAACTTTGAAAATAATATAAAATTAAATTCGTAAATATGAATGACTTATTTACATAAAAAGAACGAATGCAAAGTAGAAAAAATTCATTTCATTTACTATATTAAGAGAAAATGCTTCATAAAATGTATTTAAATCTAAATGCGTGTGTAGGAATATCTTTTTTCTCTGACGTTTGTCATCATCTATGTGAAGATATTTAAAAATTTAAGAAAACTCTATAGCATTTTAACTATATAAAATAGTTTAAACATTTTTTTAAAAGTTGTAAGAATATTCTCGATTTTTTCTTATGATTAAAAATACATAAGAAAATTGGATCTTAGCCAAAAGAAGATTGATGATGAGTGGAATATTACTTTTATCTATTCTACGATGCAATGAATCCATAGAAAAATATCAGTTAGCATTTACTTAATTTAATATCTATTGTATATAAAGGATACATCCTAAAATGACCTATCATGAAAAAGTTCAAATTGGAATTAAGTGTACAGAAAAGAAAAAAATTTCTCGATCAGTAATAAATTTCTATTAAAAAGATTAAATCTATAAAAATAAAATCCTAAAATCAGAACGCTTATTATATAAAAAAAAGGAAAAAAAAATTACAAAAAAATATGTTTTTGTTTTGAATCTTATCCAACTGCATCCAAATGAATCGCATGAATGGATGCAAAATAATTTAATGATTTGTGTAAATTAATTTTATACAGAAACAGCTTTAGAGCTGTAGCATATACATCTTTAATATTAAGTGAATATTTCAAAAGAAACTATCTTGCAAAAAAATGGCAAGAATTCACAAATTCTTCCCTGAACTTGTAGGTGATCACAATATCAGATCTTAAGATGAGATATTTTGTCATTTTGCCATAATTTTAATAGCTGGTATATATCTAGAGTTCATAGTAAGCGAGCTAATCACACTCATACAGATTTTTAATTATTTTTATTTAAGTAATTAGCTTAGAACTGTAAGCATGTGAGGCATAACTATAGTCGGTTCGATTAGAAAAGAATTTAAAGAATTTTTTAATTGTTTTTATTTATCTTCATTGGTGGGGAAATTGGTAACTGCAACATAATTAATTGACTAATTAGGAAATTACTATATATCCATGAATCCGTTGTACTTCAAGTTACATTTACAACGGGAATTGCGATATTTTCACTATTGAAATGCAACATTCAAAACCTAATTGAAAGGTAATGCTCCCATGTCCAAAATTATTTTAATTAGCAGAATTTCTCAATTCGTATTGAACCAAAGTGTTCACTAGTGAAATTAAAGTAAGGAATTTAGACGGACTAAGTCCTTTTTATTTCTGGATTAATTTGTTTTATTAAAAATTACAATACAAATTGATGTTCAATCATAATTAAAATTATTAATATTATTGTGGTGTCGGCGGTACAATTGTTCCGTTATTGCTGAATACCATTCAGCTTCTTTCGAGTTTTATATAGAGCCGGTAGGGGGCGCACACATATGCATCAACACTACGTATATTTATCAGGCTGTACGTTTTATCAATATAATGCATAATTCACATTCAGACATTGTCTGCTTCCCTATCCTCAGGTTTGCGATAACGCTTGACTTGTCGTGTAAAATTAACGGAGAAGAATGCCGATGGAGGTATTCAATATCAGGGACTAATGACAGTTTTCACCTCTCATCCGAAAGAAAATGATGTCCTTTAAGGTACTCGTTTACCTTTCGTATGAGGTAAAAATCGCAAAGTATAAGGGGAGAACCAATAATACCTCTCTATTTTATCCACATCTCCACACTGCGAAAAACGGGTATGCAAAATCGAGTAGAAAGTGCTCACTTTTGAATACTTCACATACTCAAAATGGCTCCGATCCCAACGTATTCAAATTTGAGATTCGCACATACTCATTTTTAGTAACAAGCACATACTCAGAATGGCAACTTCACGTACTCACTTTTGAATACGTCACATACTCAAAATAGTTCCTATCCCAACATACTCATATTTGAGTCTCGCACATACTCATTTTTGTACGTACTCAAAATGGAAACTTCACATACTCATTTTTGAATATAATTTTGGATCAATTATGAGTGTAGAATAGAAAAATGAGTGTCATGTATTTATTTGTGAATCTTTTACTGCATCAAATATGAGAATCAAACAATCCAGTGAGTATGTTTTGAATTTATTTTCCGGTACTGTGTTGTTGTATCGAAAATGAATTTTAAACAGAAAAATATATATCAATTAAAATTTTCAGGGAAATAAATAAGCGCTCCTTTATTTGCAAGTATCATTTTCTTCATCTTATATATTATTTTACACTTTATGAAGTTTTTGTTACAAAACTTCCGATTCAAAATTCGGTTGAATCGAAGTTGGAGGGGGCCTGGCGAACTTTAACTTTCTTTTGGCGATAAATCGTTAATGTGGTTACCATGCAGGTTTGTTTATGGTAACCCTATAAAATCTGTAAAAGGGGATTCGACGCCATCTTCTCTCGCTTCTCATTTGAAATACCCGCCTTGGTGTCATTCTGGTACTTCATTTGCCTTCCAGGCACGACGCCATCTTTTTTTCTCTCTTTTGGTGAGTGAGTGACTGTGAGGTTTTATGGCGCAAGAGCCAATCTCTCTCTTTCGGAAGCTCCAAGTTTGAAACACCCGCTTTGGCGCCATCTTAAAAAAATCGCCAAGGGGATCCATCAAAGTTCGATTTTACCTGGAATGGATTTTACCTAAAAAAAATGTAGCAAAATGGCTCACAATTTTAATAACACTGCTTTTTGAATACTGTAATGTTATTCTATAAAATATAAGCTTCATACACAAATATTTACATGCATGAAAATAATTTTAATGCAAATTAAAGTAAGAAGTTACTAAGCTACGATTACGATGCAATATGAATACAGACAAAAAAAACACCTGCAAAGCACAAATAACTACTCACAGAAAATCATTTTCAAATCATAAATCAGAAATGATGATCAATAATATTTAAACAACATTTTTATATCTTAAATAAAAGAATCTTTCTGTAGTGGTGAGTGAGTCACTGGGGAAAAAAAAGTAAACAAACACAGACGCGAAAATGAGTATGCGTACTTACTCATTTTAATATTCCTGTATTCTACCGCGTGTAGCGTGGTAAATACGAAATATAGTTCGAAATATTAAAGCAAACCATATTTGTTTTTGAAACCCACTTTGTAAAATACGTAGTCAGTATATAAAAGGAACTCTTATAGTCCTTATATCTGTAATAATTTTTTGAGAATGCTGATTTCCCATTTTTTTTTGGTTTTGAATACTTGTAATGTTCACATTCGATAAAGGTATACGCTCAAATCTGATACAAACATACTCATTTCAAAATGAGTACGTCTAGGTATTCATTTTTGAGTATTTCTTTTTTCTCCGTGCAAGTGGATAAAATAGTGATCATCTTCTCATTCACTTCTTAGATTACCAGGGACATTTGAGAACTAATAAAGCAACTGCAATATATAAAATGATGTAACGCTTTCAAATCAATTAGCATTTTAAAATTCAGGTATCAGATAAAGAAGTTAGGGTCACGAATGCTTTAATTTTCAATAAAGTAATATATACTTCAAAACATTAAACCATACTACATCTACGAATGCTTTTATAAGCAAAACTAGAAAATACAGGTCACAACTATTTTTCATACATTTCAGTAAAAATGTTTTTTTTTTAATTCTTAAGCTTTCAAAATAAGTGAAATCGATAAAACAAATTAATTACACTTAATGAATCTATTAAAAATTAGATTAAATCTGATACTGTAATTATCTTTGTAATGCTTGAGCGGACAATCGTTATTTACCCAGTAAAAAGGCAATTTAGCAAACAGAAGAAACTAATAAAATCTCTGTAAGAAATGTCAATATGTAAAACTCCTGAATTTAAAATGTTTCAGTTTTTTATATCATTAATTCCATTTAGAAAGTTTTTTTGACAACTTAATTTTTATTTAATAAAGGAAATTATTCATAAATTTAATCTGTGGTATGGAGAAACAGCAAAAAAGAGTCAAGGAAAATATCATTAGATGGAGAATGCAGAGACTCAGCTTAAAAATGTCCCCCTTCACAAAAGCAATGCAAATGATAAAAGATATGGATCAATTAATATTTATCAAGTATTTGAAATAATTTTAACATACATTTAAGATTTACAAAAAATTTCCAAAAGTTCTCATTTGAATACCACCTTAAGTAACAAATTACTGATTTCCAAAATTTTTCAGAAATGTACCTGAAAGCCACAAATTAGTAATTATCTTAAATTATGAAAACAGAGTTAATATTATGAGTTTTTTTAATACCTTTTGACCCAAATTTATTTCAAAAACAGTTTTTAACAGAATTAAGGAACAAAAAAAATAGTTAAAAAAAAACAACTATTTTATTGCAGTGTTTGAAAATATTTAATTTTATAAAATATCAACAATTATCTTGAACATTTATCAGAAAACGTTATAAAATTGGAGATAAATATAAGCATTGAAGCTCTCATTCTGAATGAATTCTTTCCATCAAATGTTTTACAATTAGATAACATGGATGCATTAAGTATTAATCCTTAATAACTTGCACGCTTTAGGAAATTCAAGAATGCAGTTAGTCTAGATCATTAATGAAATTCAAACTGAGGAAAAGCCCAAGAGGCATTAATTCAGCAAACAAGAATAATTTAAATTGCTGACAAAATCTATTTTAGTTTTGCATTTACTAAAGATAAATTTACAACCTAATGCGAAGGTAACCTGCATGTTTAATGAGTATGCCATACATTTATAAGGAAAAAAGTATACCATATTCTTTAATCGTTTTTATTTTATAAGATGTTGTTAGATAATTCTTGTAGGAAAATATTAAAAAATATTTTCATTAGCAAAATATGCTACAAAACTGGCTAGAAAAACCATGAAATGTAATTTTTCACATGATTATTCCAACACCACGAAATTAACTGAAAAAAGAAGTAAACGAGTAATATATGAAAAAAAAATAAAGTTAATTCCTACTTAAGTCTACAAAGAAAATTTTTATTTTATTTACTTTTTGTTAAATTTTTATAATTAATATAAATATGTTTATACATATGACAGAATCATAATATTATGTGGGAAAAGAACTTTTTTCCAACGATCTATACGCTTCGTCAGTGACGGTATATATTTCTAAATTTATATCCTGCTAAATATATTATATTAGAGAATTTTTTTTCTCCCATATAAAACTAAAATTAATTATTTGAAAATCAAGTAAAAAAAGTTTATGCTTTTACAAGATTCGATCCGAAGGCGTGCAGATCCTACTCTGAAGCTTTACCAACTTTGCCTTTGCAAGACCAATGACACAGCAGAAGCATTGACTCGTTTCTTAATTAATCCGATAAATTAAATGGTTGAAATGCAATTTAGCCCAACTTTGGCGACATGAAATATTTGGGGGTATTTTGCCAAGTGTGGCGACCCAGGTCTGCTTCGCAGACTCAACGTTCAGCCAAAAAAAAAAAAAAAATTGCCACGTTTGGCAATTTTTGAAATCGCGCCAAGCGATTGGGCTAAACTGCATTTTTTTCAATTAAAACTAATTATATGAAATAATATTTGAAAAAACTGTATTAATATCAAGTGTCATCTACTAGAAGTTTAAAAAAAAGTATTTGAACTTGAGTGGATGAATAAAAAAGTATTTTATTAAAGATTGAAAATTTAAACAAGATATATATAGAGAGATAGTGTGAGCTAATATTAGGAATTTAAAAAGGAAACTAAATTGCCTTGTCACCATATAAATCGTACAACAAAGTAAATTCATCCAATGAAATTAACGTTGCACAAGTTCGGTATAATAAATTGACAATGAATTTATGTACCAAAATAGGATGCAATGTTAAGTGTGACATATATTATTTATGATGTAGAAATGTATGCAATCAATATTTTTAAATCATAAAAATTTATCGCACCCTTGAAGTAAAAAATAGTAAATTTTCTTAGAAGTACTTCACCAGTACTTAAATTTTATGAGCTTTAAATGTATAAGAATTTATAATTGATTTTTCTAAAATGATTAACATTTTCTGGTCGTTCATTCAAATAAAAAATAATTAAATGTACGAAATAGATAAATAATCATGAAAAAAAGGTGAATAAAAGTAATAATTAAAGTATATAGACAATTGAGTTAAGGGAACAAAAAAAATCAAATACAATTTTTCCTTGTTTTGCATTCATATTTTATTTATTAATAAGAGAAATGACAATAGATTTTCATTTGCTCCTTTCTCATTTTAAATACTCATGGTTAATAATTAGCACTCTTTAAGGAAAATTCACTAGATTCAAATTCAAAATACTAACAAAACTACACCAATTTCTCACAAGTTCTTATCCCCTTATTTATTTTCCTCATACATTTTCTTTATTTTTCTCTCTACAGAACACATAAATGTTTGTATCACATTACCTCTGATAATTCATAACTACTGCTTATTATAATGAAATATAAATAAACATTCTACAAATATTCTGAATAAAAATAAATATTCTACGTATTTTACATTGAATTTTATGAATAAATTTCCGAGAAATATGTCATAGAATGCCTTTATTGATCAAACATTGAATTCCAGAAATATATTTCGAAAGGAGTACAATATTTGCACATGAATGCAACTATGCTATATTGCATTCTAAATTTGCATATTTGTAATGAAGATACTATATTAGCTTATTCATAATAAAGATGTTTTATATTTGCATATTTGATAAGGATCGAGAGAGCTATTCTAAATCTAATCATAAAGTGTAGTTATGAGAGTAAAACTTTTGCTCTATTATTATTAGAAATAATATTGTTTCTCAGTGACTTTCCTGCAAACTAAAGAACTTTCTTAATTTTGTTAATGAAATCGTTCTTAATAGAATCTTTATAAAATAGAACATCCTATATATATATATATATATATATATATATATATATATATATATATAAAATATTGGTTTTAACTATTGTTCAATATTAATGAATGTATTCCATACATGGCCGAAATACTTTTATTTAATTATTGTAGCAGTTTAGTCGGACTCCGGTCACCAATGGCCGAAGCGAAATTACCATACAAATCTCAGATGATCATCAGAGCGTAAGAGAACAGCAGTAAGGTAATGAGAGGAGTATCAGAAGAGCAATAAGAATAGAAGAGCGCGTTTTTCGCTGTGTTTTGCTATTTATATGAGGGAAAATTCAATTTAACTTCAGAGTCCAAACTGTCTGAATGGAGGCACTTCCAGGAAAGATAAGTATAGACCCAAAGTTTAGTAGGGATCATAGGTACACAAAGTCGGTTTGTTAGTGGTCTAGCAGTGAGGAATTTATTTATTTAGATTTACACAGCTTACATTTTTACTCACTCTCTGCACCATTATACTCCTTTACCATACAACTTATTACCAACCAATAGTTTGCATCCTTTTACACTTTATTACCAATCAAACAATGTTTTAAATCTTTTTTCAATTTTGAAGGTGATGACGTGTTATATTTTTTTCCTTTTCAGTATATGATATCCATCTTGAAACTTAAAGAAAATTCCGTCTTACTACTCATATATTTGAATCTTCATTTCTTTGAATTTTTGTAAATAATTTTTATATTTTGATTTGTTGATAATTTTTAGAATTATAGATTTCATATTTGTAGATTTTATCGCTGAACTTTTTTGCATCTTTTAATCATTGAACTCTTTTGTAATTTGGATTTCCCAATTCAGCCTACCAAGTCGCAAAAGTGGAAGGTTGGTACCATTAAACTAGTTTAACCCCGCTTATTCGGTCCTCAGCCCGAAATTGCTTTTGACTTGCTGGGTTCCATATTTTCATTTATTTTTCTTTCCTTTTTACATTTCTTTCTGGATTTTTGTCTTTTTAAATATTTTAAATTATTCTTTCATAAATTTTCAGTATATATATATATATATATATATATATATATATACACAATTTTTTTCACAATTGGACAGAAATCATATAAGCGTTATTGAATCAAAAAGAACTATAATTTGATATTAATGGTGTAATAAATTAACTTAATTAACATCTATAAACATATCAATTACAGATCTCGCTCTTTAACATAATTATATAGAAAATAGTCTATGGTTTAAAATTTAATACGGAATCGATCATCAGTTTCAGAGATATTAAGAAAAAAAATAGTGTTGTAGAATTATAATTCTTGATACATTTGCAAAAATTGTTCGTAATATTCATAATAGTTTCGTAATATTATACGTGAAAAATGGAGCAATCAATAATATATCTAAAATACAATGTTTCTCCTTAAGACTCAGATAAAGAACCGTAATTTCTAAATTGAGTACATTCTGTGGAGAATTCCATGAAGTTTTTAATTGTAGGGTTTCTTAATCGAACATATCGAAACCTGTAAAGATTTTGGTTAAATAAAATTCAGTTTTTTCGGTAATTGTATTTATCAATTAACGTTTTTATCATAACAAATTTTTTTTTTTCAATTTGTTATGATTTTAAATACGGAAAAATTGTTTTCTTTTTTCGTGCAATAAGCTGTAAAAAGTGTTCAATACCAAATAGTGTACCATCACAAATGTTTCAGACTACACCTTAACTAAACTTTTTATGTCCTCAAAACTCAAAATCCTCAGAGAAACATTTTAAAAAATTTTAGATTTAGACAAATTTGAAGGTTAAAAATCTGATTCATTTTTATAAAAATGGATTCCATTTTGGAAAATAATGTTTAAGAAGCTGATTAATAATGTTTACTAATTTATTTATTGACATCATAATTTAGATCGTTTTAAGCCATCAATATTGATACAAATTTTATTTAACTGCGATGAAAATTGAAGAATTTATAAGGCTGACCATCAATGAAGCAGTTTGACATTAATCCAATTGTTTTAATGTTTTGTTACTGTTCAGGCTGCAAAGAGTTTCGAATGTATCTTCCAACTATTGCATTATTTATAAAACATAATTATGAATTTTATATAATTCCCCAACAGAAGCTATAAGGCAGCCACCTTGATACACTTCGAACTGATAGAGAAATAGCTCTGCCGCCACCATGATTTCGCAAATAGATCCATACGTGTTTGGTTTACACATTTCGGTAAAATATAAATCTTTAGCATTTTAATGCAGCATTTAAACTGATCCCAGTTGTTAAACACGTGAGAAACAATATTTCTCATTTTTCTACGCCATCGATATGTCACAAAACACCAGCAAAGACAGAGACGAAAATAAACATGCTCCGTTGCCAAGAATTTTAAAAACTTTGAAAGAAGTAGGTATTCCATTTATCCAAATATATTCAACATCCATTATTAAAAATTATAACTGAAAAGTAAATATGAAAAATCAATTTGTATTAACCTACAATGAAATACTTCTCTAGTTAATAAAATATAACCGAAATTAATTTTTAAATATCAAATTATTTAAAAATTCAACAAAAAAATAAAGTATAGTAAAATTTTTTAGCAAAATGTCACCCGTATTACGTTATCCTTTTTGCAAAGGGATAACTCTATTACGCTGCTAGCAGCATATCTGGAACTGCAATTGAATAAGACAGAATAGCTCTTAAAAAATCATAGCATTAGAAATAATTCTGTATTCTGAAAACGATAAAATATCCAGCAATTTTAAAAAATCAAAAAATTTTATTTCCTAGAAACCAAAAGCTAAAAATTGTAAAAATGCAGAAACAAACTTTTGCATAATATTTACATTCGGTTACAGTTAATGCATACATCAAAATAAATATTTTGACAGCTACTTATTTTTTTTATCAATGACATGAATAACATACCGTTATTATTCATTTGTTAAAAGCCAACTTCAATAACTTGGTAAGATTGCGTTTAGATTTACAAATGTAATTTATCAATCATTATTAATAATAAAATACTTTTCTCATAAATTTAAGTCTTACGTCTAGGTTCCACAACAATAAAAAATTATCGTATGCTTCGCACAGCGGACGGAAATCAGCTGGGGTTACCATAGTATAGCTATTTAAAATTCACAATGCAAGGTCATTGAAATGCTTCGACTTGGCGGTGGAAGATATTTGGTGATAAATTTCTAAATGTAGGAATTTCGGGGTTCAACATTTACATTATATATGATAAACCTACAATGCATCCTACTCAGCAGATTGTCTTGGGTGTGCGCTACTCCGTAAGAAGTCACCATTTTAGTATTTTTCAAAATCCCGCTCTTGCCAATCCTCCATCAGCGCCTCAATATTAAATTATTTCCATTTCGCACGCGCAGATCTCGCCAAGTAAACTTAATTAGTAGCAATGCACAGAATACATATAAAAAATATATATTCCGTTTGGCGTCGGTCATGTCATTTTTGGCGATAAAGTCGCCAAAAATGACATAATTGATGGATAAGAAAAGATTAACCAATGAAAATCACATTTTGGATAAGAATTCCGTAAAATCCGTTCTTAGTGAGCGTCTACATCGCAAAATGAGTAACTATACTAAATTTCAAGTCAATCGGTTGTATAGTTTTAGAGATATCGTGATGAGTCAGTCAGTGGTATTTCGCTTATATATATATAGATAATATACATATATGTATAATATATATATATATATATATATATATATATATTATTTCTCGAGAAAGATATGAAAGTGACATTATTACATTCATTGCCTATATTACCTGCAAAAAAGGTGTTATGGAAATTTGAAGCTGAAATTCTAAAATTAAAACCAAAATTCGCTTTTAAGAACTCTCAAAAAGGAACGAAATTGCTAATAGCCATGCATTTTTCTCTTTTTTTAAAATTTCCTTCTAGTCATCTATTTTTTAATTTGCAGTAACTATTCGTATTACCTTAAGTACCTTATTTTTTACATATTTATTTCATACAACAATAATAATCCATTTCAACCTTTCTTGTTTAATAATATTATGCAGCCTTAAATTCTGTTGGATTCATAGTCATAATTATATTTATAAATAGATATCTCTATTAATTCTTTATTAGATCTTTTTAATTATATCTTCTGAATAACTCTTTTCATTCCTTTAATTCTGCTTCAGATTACTGACAGTACCACTTTTCCCGACGGCCTATTCGCACACAAAACAGATCAACTGGCATGTCTTTCCTATAATGATGGATGACCCTCCCCACTTGTGAACAATCCACTTAATTTATCGCTTACCCCTGGTGACTTTGTGTCTGGATAATATACCATGGAGCTTGTTAGCAACGGTAGAGGATGAGTAAGGCAAAGAACATTACCAAGTTGACTTTCGATCGATTTAGTGACTGTTTTAGATATTACTTCAATCACAAGTTTTATTGCATTTGAGGCTGAGACAGTCCATTGAGTGTCAAGAAACTGATTTTGCATCCTTTTGATTGAATGATTTGGTGTGTTATATTGAAAATTACATGTGAATTTAGTCAAGATTTTATGTAATCAATTTCTTACATCTGAAGAAAATGATTTGTGAATGAAAAATGTGAATTTTAATTTGTGCGTATTGTAATTAAAATACATATTCTTCTGAAATTAATTATGTCAAGTCAAACAGTACGAGTTTCTCAGGTACGAGTTTAAATGCAACTTCCAATTATTACGAAGCAGAGTAAACCTGTTTAATGTTACAACTCAGGCATTCTGCTTCCACAATAATGATTATATAAGAGAATAATTTTAAAAATTCTGCTTTTGTTTGTTATTTTTGTTACAGTTCGAAAAACAAATATTTTACGTAATATATATTCACTCACTACTGTGCAATTGTATCGAAAAGATTGAAGAATTACAAATTGCCATTGGCGACAAAAACTCCTCTGCCATTTTCATGATGGTATCTAGGATTAACGATGTCATTTTTCTTCAGCAATAATTCATCCTACTTGCGTAATGAAATGTTTTATCAATAATAAATATTCTTGATAATTAACTGTCGTTTGTTTAAAACAAAATTGTGACAGTATTTATGTAAGTTTTCTATTTCACCTGTCAACAAACTAAACAAAAACCTCCTTATTCCAAAATAAGAATCAAATTGACTCCTTTTGCTATGCGAATAATAATAAAAAGTGAAAATAAAAATATTACACAGATAAAAAACAACGTTTTTATATGATGGCAAAGTATATTAAAGAAAATTATTGAAATAATAGTTAAAACTGGTCAAAAATATCTAAATATTGCATTGTTAAGCAAGTAAGAACGGTTCCCAAAATTTCAGAGCTCTGCCTTGATGCGAAGTTGGTTAAATTAATGATGGAAAATTTGATGGCACACTGATACACACACAGATAGACACACACCAAGTGAAATACATAAAAACGTTAAAACTAACTAAAATTAATTGATTCATTCGGTAAATTAAATGGTTGGAAGGCAGTTTTACCCAACCTCCCTTGGCGACAGGAATTATTTGGCGGTATTTTGCCAAATGTGGCTACCCTGGTCCGTTTTACGGACTTAATGTTCAGCCAAAAAAATCGCCAAGTTTGGTACCTATTTTTAAAATCGTGCCAAGTGGTTGGGCTAAACTGCATTATTAAAGAAAATATATGTTAAAACTTGTCGCAAAAGTCTAAATATTGCATTATTAGGCGAGTAGGAACGATTCCCAAAATTTCAAAGCTCTAGCTTGATAGGAAGTTGGTTAAATTAATGATCGAAAATTTGATGACACACACACACCAAGTGAAATTCAGAAAAACTTTTTAAAAACAGCTAAGTATGTGATAAATTCAACTTATATTTTCATTTGACGTTTGCCATTTTTAATGTCACACTTTTAAACTTTGAATTTTCTTTTGTTTTCACGTTAGAATAGCGCGAATCATGTTTTCTAATTACCTCACTGAGAACAAATTAAATGTTATTAAGGGAAAATCTCCATTACTGAAATATAAGTGCTGTCGACAACTACCAACGTTTACTTCTATCACACGATTTTCAACAAATGATGATTGCCGTATCCGCTAATCGTATTTGGTCCACTGTAGCTTTTATGATGTATTGCTGCTGCTTGTGATAGCAGAAAATGATAATAACAACGTAAATAACCAACTGTTTCATATGGCAAATTTCATCGCTAATTCTACTTTGATATTACGCGACAAGATAAAAACCTATTAATTCCAAAGTAGTTGGTAACTCTTTTCATATATATATATATCTGTGTGGGGGGGGGGAAATGAAGGAATAAACAAACCTCATTTCGTTAGCACAAATTAATATTCTCCTCAACGATTCTTCTTGTAGAGTTAAGACATTGAGTTTAGCTATGGTACAAGAGGTAAACATTAAAGGGCAGCCGTCATAAACGTAGAGAAGATCCCACACTATATTAGGGATATGTATAAAGGTATTTCTAATATTTTGTCCACTGAATATATGTATGTATATATATATATCAACCTTTTAAAGTATTATGTATATGTCTTCAGTTTAAAAATTGCATTCTAGCAACACTTAAATATTTATTCTACGTACGTAGATTGATGGTGTTTAGCTAAATAGCATATTTAGGATTCATATCTTATGCTTTTTAATTATTTTTGTGACTTGAAATGATAGAATTAATGATTAAATAAAGTGAGTATTTATTTTTCCTAAATTTTAATCTTTTTTATCGTAAAAAGTACTTAATTATTCTTTCTCTATTTTACATTACTGTTTGTAAAATAAAGTCACTTGGAATGTAATATTTGAAAATTTTTCATTTTTCCCTTTATTTGTTTAGTTTTTTTATTTTTCATATGAGTTTTTTTAATGTTTTGTTACTCTTTTTTGTTTCGTGTTTTTATTTCTAATTTTTTTCTTTGGATTTAAATTTTCAAAAATAAATTTCAATTAAAATTTTAGATGTGAAAATAATTATTTTAATAATATATTTTCTTTACGGGGATAGTTAGGACTATAATTATAGAATAGACAAGCTTAAATGTCTAAAGCGTACTGCAGCATTAAATATATTCTTCTTTTTGGGTATTTTCCGAAAATGTTTTTAATTTTTCAATTTCTGTTTCAAATTTCTGCATATTTTAATTATTCTAATCTTATGATTTATAATGATATATATAATATATACATACATATATACCCCCATATAATATATATATATATATATATAACACATCGATCAATAACTCCCGAGTCCAACATTGAAAACAACATTTTTTTTGCAAAATTTTTCTTTATTCATCAACATAACACCTTTTGTTAATCACCTTTTAGGGTGATACAATCGTTCCAACGCTTTTCCAAATCTTTTTTTTTTTTT
>BMAW01046017.1:0-57212 GCA_019974015.1 Nephila pilipes
TGTGTGTGTGTGTGTGTGTGTGTATCAAGTGAATGATCCGTCGTCTCTCTTACCTTTCTCATTCGCCTGTTTGTGTACACCTCCCTATGCATCAGATGTCGAAATAATGTTTGCAGTTGCATACTTAATAAAATTGAACTATGCAGCTCTCTGTCTTAACCTTTGGGTAGTAGTTAGGGAAGAAAAGTACCCGCGTGTCACTTAACAGCTGTTGAAATTGGCGAGGACGAGGACCATTGATATAGAGAATTTCCAGAGTAATGTTAATTTAAACCAATCTAAATTACTTTATATATTTCGGCTTTGAGCTATAAATATTAGGACTAGAGGATTTAAATGGATGTGTGCCAGAAAGGGGAATTTGCAACTATTACTGAAGATCACTTCAAGAATGTTGGACTCAGTATGTACAACAGAATGTTAAAAGACAGAATTAAAAAAGGATATTCTGCGCAAAAAGACGCTTAAGATCTTTTATATACAAACTAATTTTTATTAAAAGCATTATTAGAGTGCCTCGTTGGTATATTGAAATGATCCCATCTAAAACCCTACGGCTAATTTTATAATTTTTAGCCACAGTGAAGTTACGAATACATGACATGTAATTCACATTTTGTTTCGATAGTTTCATTTCCTAAACTTACAAAACTACACATCTTGAAATACTTTAACGACTGTCAACATCATTATTTCGAATATTTTATCTTGCATGGATACGGAACTGTAATTTGCTGTTCCCTTATTTTTACTATCAGGATTGCGTAAATACTATTTTCAAACCAGTATGAAGTATATCAATTAAATTAAATTAACAAAATAGGTAAGTTTCAAAATACTTAGCTCTTCTTCCAAGCTACAAATAATGAAAGTATATCAAATGCTATAATTGTTATGTCTACTTTGAATTATATTAAAAATTCTATTCTCCAATAATGAGCATTTTACTTCAGAGAGAAAGAAATACATATTATATAAAAAAAATTCGGAACTTAAAACAATTTAATGGTAAAATATTTTATCATTATCACCGATACTGTAAAATATGTAGCAGAGTTCTATAAAATACCCTTTTCGATTCTTTACTAACTGTCTGTATTTAAAATACGAGTAATTTGTAAAGAACAATTTCTGAAATACTCTACATAATAATGCAACTAACAATTTTTCCCCTTCTCCCTTCGATGTATTCATTAATCCAAATAACGAGACAACGGGATATTTCGAATAAATCAAACTGTAATTTAAGAAAGAAATTATAAAGAATAGTCTGAAAGTCTTTTAACAATTTATTATTAGACATGATGTAAAACGAAAAATGTTTAAGGATCTTTGAGTTTGAGTCAACTCTAGGCATACCTACTCCCTCCAAACCTACTCAGTATCAGTTCATTATTTTAATGAGAAGGCTTTTTTAAAAGTTAAAAATATTTGTTCTGAGAGTAAGAATGAGAGAGAAAAATGAAAGAGAGCTCTCAAGTTCTTCTCTTCTCGATTGTTAAAGTGAATAAGATTATATATATATATATATATATATATATATATATATGTATATGTATATGTATGCATGTATTTATATATAAACAATTTTAAAATATTTAAAACAAAAACAAAAAATAACTAAAAGAGAAGAGACAAATAGCTAAAGAATTAATCAAGAAATCAAATTTAAAATAATACCTATAAAACTCAAACAAAAAATTACTTAAATAATAAAAATATTTAGAATTTAAACCCTAAGCATTCATAACAAACTATTTAAGCATCAAACTCCTTAGACCAAAACAATGTAAGTGAAAAGCTAAAATTTGCAAAAATGGAGATAATGTAACTAATATTGCTCCATGTTTTCAAATCAAGTACTGTGTGTTCATACCAATATTGCAGATTTAATAATTATATATATATATATATATATATATCACGAGTGCCTTTCTCTTAAATATTACCTTTTTTTTCAAATTTCAAAATAGTCGAAGCCATGTTCAAGTTTAATTATTTATTTTATTGTAGCGAGGTGAGAGAGTATTTCAGCACGATGGGAGATACAACTTCGTCATTGGATAACCAGTACAAAAAGTCAGAAGAGAGTAGAAGAGAGAGAATTTTCTCCTGTTTGGTGTTTTTTCACAGGGACTTATAATGAGAAATTAATTTGAATTAAAATTAAATCAATATATATATATATATATATATACGTGTGTGTGTGTGTATCCGAAGTTTCTGAAGTTGTTTGCAAAAGTAAAATACTCGTAAAATATATTACAGGTCGGAGAGGCATGCAGTTTACACATTTAATATTCACACGAGTGAGATATTTTTCAGAACAAAAAATAGAATCAACACATGATTGATAGAGAGCATGATTATTACATCTATCAGAAATGAAAGAAAAAACAAGAGAAGTAATGAATTGAATATTTAGTATAATTTACAGCATCAAATGTTCAATATGTCCTACACCGCATTCCAGTTGGAAAAGCAGTCACAGTAGAGGCATAGCATCACGGTGCACGGTGTACAATTTCAATGGGCGTGTCTTCCCCTTCCTGCTCATATATATATATATATATATGAGTTTTAATAAATTATACTCATATAGTGTTAATGTTTTGCATTTTAAATTATGTGCTTCAAATTTTAAAGAAATTGACACAAAATATATTTATAAAATTAATGGTTTCACTATGCTCCGAGATTCTAATAATGTTACTAATAAAAGGAAGACAACAGGAAGAAATAAAAAGCAAATATGTCTGAGTTAGGATGTTAAAAATTTACGTCTAAAATAAAAAAAAATTGAAAAAATCCTTCAATATTAAATTATCAGGAAAAGAGAAATTTAAATTTTGAGCGATTTTATAAATATTGAAAATGAATTAGAAAGTACCTGGTTATATATATTGTTAGCATACGTCTAAATATATAGCTAATAACTGTTACATAGATTGAAGTAATACTGATAATCGAAAAAATAAATATTGTAGTTAAGCTTAAAAATTATCTCCTATTTATAATGTTAACATCAAAACCTTTTTTATTGATTAAAAATTTAGAATTTTTCATTTATAATAAAAAAATGTTTCATTTATAATAATATATTACAGATCAATAATGATTGTAATTGTAAAGATTATAATGAATTTTTAAACGATGAATACCAATATGTAATTACAAGTAATTACAATATTGTAAAATATAACCTTAGAGATAATATGAATAAAAGTACAGAGGTTTAAACTTATAATTTCCAATAAGATAACTACATTAAGAAAAACATTAAGAAAGATATTGATAACATTTTGACTAATATTTGTCTATTAGTTATAGCTCACCAGTTGAAGCCTTTAAATTCCATCAAAATACTCTGTTAATTAAGAAACCAAATACATGAATTTTAAGACTAAATAGAGCACTAATTTTAGAAATCCAGAAAGTTCAACAAAATCTCCACAGGAGTTTATTTTTGATGGAAGTCCTTAGAAATTATACCATTATATTAAAAACATTGTGTGTGTGGCTGACTATTAAGTATCTTTTTAATAATGATTCCTTTATTAAAATTTTTAAATAGTGATGTAATAATTTCTAATAGGGTTAAAGATTTGTATATGAAAATAGGTTATGTTATCAAAAAGTGAAATTTCGTCATGTCTTTTTAACTCTGAAATTTTATAGAGTCGCTATTAAACGTAGAAATTTAATTTATGGTTTTCAATACTTATATTACTTAAGCAGATAGATTATTTGCCAAAAAAAAAAAAAGAAAGAAAAAAAAAACCATTGGTGGTTTTACAAGGACAGTCATAATTAAAAACAGATATGAAATTATTAAATCTGTTATATAAGGATACGATATTGGTATTCTTTCTTTTACACGAACAGATTTTATATTACTAAAACCAGAAAAAATACTAAAAAAATATTCCATCTCGTAAAGTTTTTTGTGCGTGTGTGAAACGCAAGATTTTAGTTCTATTTAGCGTTACATTTCTGTTTAATTTAAAATCTAGTATTTTATTTTTGGTTTTAAAAATCGTCATTAAAACATGACTTCCCACTAAAATTTAATTCATTAAACATGGGATGGATAGTAAACGAAAAAAAAAAAGAGAGATGAAGGAGGGAGGGGGTAGAATTAGAAGGAGAGTGGATGCGAAGTAGGTTTGGCGTCAGGAGAAATGTTAGATGAACATATTCAAACAAGTTTAATTAGTTTGCAGAGAAATGTAAAGAATATTACTGGCTGTGTTAAGCATGTTTCGACGGTTTTTTGGCGTATTTGGAAATAGTATAAACATGAATAAGTATAAATAAACTTGCCGTCAGATTAGATCAAGCTTCAAATAAATTCAATAGCTCGTTTGCTATGAAAAGCCACACTCAATTAACACCAGCTTAAAACGTTACTGTAGTCATATTTTTCTAAAATGCTGTGTTATTTCTCAGGAAAACATTTGTTTTATTTTCGGTGGATACACTACAAAAAAATTAATAAAGAAACGTAAGTGATTTCTTAAATAAGGTTTATTTTTTTATTTCAAATTGAAACTTCCGGATCAAGACGGAGGATGGGCTCCTAATTACAAGTACATATGATGCGAGAAGGATATTCGTTTGTGGTTTGAGGACAAGAAAATTTATTTCGTTTTGCCCTTCCTATGGTAAGGCATGGACAGAAAAACTACATTACCGACAGCTGATTCTGTTCAGTAAATTTAAAAGGATTTAGTACAAAAAAATAAGAAGAAAAGTACCTTTTCCTAACTTTGACTCAGCTATTTTTTCAGTGCCTCGTATCTTAGATACTAGTTCGGATGATATCCAGATTGAATCGGAGAACGGTGACACATTAGCTTCCCAAGACAAATCTAGCACAGATGACTTTTTAGGGACCTTATTTTCTCTCTCAGAGTGAGCTAAATGACCTAGTTGGAGGTTATATATTTTCAAAAAAATGTAGAAGTTCTCATATCGAGGCTAAAAACAAAATCTTGTTATCAACTGGGACCTCATTTTCGTGGTGCAGGCTTCGAGATTACTCGGTCTTTCTCTAAATAAAATATTATATTTTTTTGTAGTGACATTAAGGACTCGTGAAGTGCTTTGAAGTGGAATATGATTCCTCTGAGTGGTGCCTGTTCACTGAATCATCCAAAACTAGGCATAAGACAGTCTTGTTACATAAAAGAAATGCGTCCACATCACTTCTTATTGGACACTTGGTGCATAATTTTGCCAGCTGATATTATGCTAATTGATAATTGTCGAATGTTTAATCAATAAACCAAAGTTGAAAAGCAAAAGCCGAGTTCAAAGAATCATAAAAAAGAAGAAAAGGTTTCACTTAAAAAAGAGGAATGAATAGAAAATTGTGAATGTACACCAAACTCATAAAAATTATTTGGTTAATTATAAAAAATGCTATGTTTAATTCATAGTAATAAAGTAGTGAATAGTTTCGATTGCTGTATATTGTTTCAAAAAAATCTTTTATTTTGCAAAAAAGCAATGTACGTGATGTACAAAAATATCCCATGAAACAATTTTTTTTGCTGATCCATGTGATCAATTTATTTAATTGGATGGTGTGCTTAAAATCATTTAATTTATAAATGACTATACATTTATATATTTTCTTTATAAACATTTAGAAATGTCATAACTGAAATTAATTCAATTAGGATTTAAGAGAAACGATATAAAATTGATCGATAATGAGAAACTGTTTAGTTAATGTTTATATATTTTTTTAATAATGCGTCAAATAAAACAGCTATTATTTAAATGTAATACATATAAAACTTATTTTTCATAAAGAAAATTGCCTCAGTAATTTCCAACTTAATATTATTCAAATCCGAGCAAGTTTTATTTTTGAATAAGTATTACCAAAATTTCGTCTCAACTCCAAAATGATTCTTGATGAATAGGAAATTATGTGTGATACTTGTAAGATATTATTATATAAATTTCTGTCTTTGAATAAACTGAAGTGATCATTATTTTTATTTTGGAATCAAATTTTACTATATCATTTTAAATGAGGCTTCTTGAAAAGAGAATTATGGGAATTATTAATTATTAGGTATGAGAACTTAAATACAAGAGAGGTATATAAAAGACTCTAGAGTGTGATGAATTTCTTGAATGTTTATGAATTAAAGTTTGAAAGTTTTTTTCCCTATAAATTTACTGTAAAAAATAAAATCAAATATTTTTATTCATAATAGAAACCATTAAATTATCACCACTTTCATCTAATGCTCGGCCTTTGAAAGTCCATTAGAAGTTATGAAGCTATGAAGATTTGAGATTCGATGAATCGAGTGATTCTTTAATGCTTAAAATATTATCAATACAAATGGACCCCCCCCCCTACCTTTTTTTTTGAGACTCAAATTTTGGCATAAAAAGTATTCCTCGTACACATTGAAATATGGGTACTTTTTAATATACTTAACTGATGCATTGCTGTATGCTATTTTAAAGGGAAAAACGGCGTTTTGAAAAAAAATATAAAAAAGGATTTCACTTAAAATTAAAAGAAAGAAAAAGCAGAACAAAACGAGAGTAGAAATGAAGATGACCTAAAATTAAATTTTGTTCATGGTTATAGTTTCTAATGCTCTGAAATTTAAATAAATAAATTATATAGGCTACAAGCCTGTACAGTCTTTAAACTAAAAGTGCATAAATTTCAAAAATGATTTAACAACTTGTACAGTTTTACAGTTAAATAAAAACAAATAAAATGAACCGAATGAACGCAAAAAAGCTCCAACTAAATATGCTTTTGATTCCTTTCTTTCTTTTTATTGGCTTTTCTCCACGAATGGATCGTTAATTGTTTCTTTGTGGGGAGCGGCACTAAAAGGTTTCAGGTGCTAAAGAGCAAATGCTTTTCTTAAAAGTTGCGAGGAAGAAAACTTATAAAGTTTCGTCATCTCGAAATATTTTTGATTCCATTAGATCTGATTTCTTGAAGGGGCAATTTATTGCTTTAAAGAAATGTTTGAAAAACTATTTTCTCTTTACTTAAAAATGATGCTGATTATTGATAAATCTCTAGAATTTATTTCATAATAAAATGAAACTTCCTTCAAAATGTTTGATTTTTAAAGATAAATTGAAATAATGAAGTTTAGCTTTAGTTCTTTTTTGGAAGTAATTGGAAGAATTTTAAGCATCAGAGAATGATCTTAAATAAGTTTAAAAAGCTATTAAAATATTATTTCTAGTAACTCTACTTTCAAGTAAAATATTTTTTGTACAATTTTTCATTGTAATCTCTCAATACACGTTTTTCTTACACTGTGATTTTTCAATATTATTGAAGAAAAGGAAACTGTCTACGCAATGTATCATGCATATACTTACTTTTATAATTTAATGTGTTGTTCGTAGAATCTATAGATATTTGATATTGTATTCCTTTACTAACATTGTAAGGAAAGATATTTTGAAGGAAAAAAATTGTTATTGAATTGAATGTACGACATTAATTGTAAATAATTGTAACCAAGAATGAACATTTTTTTGCCGTTGCTTAAGTAAACCCTACGTCACGCGTTTAGACACTGATTGCGACTGCGAAAAATAAATTGTTTTAGTCAGTTTCAACGATGCCACGCGGAAAATAATTGACTGATTATGATTACGTGCCACTGAAACAAAGCTATAATTACATAGTGTACTCGCGCGAGCGCGAGGAAAACTTCTTCTCTTAGATTAATTAACTTTTTTAAACTATACATTGGGATATTGGATAGACCAAGGTGAATTATATAGTGGGAGAGGAGAAGCTCCAAATATAGATGAGAATTAAATGAATGAAAACAATACTACAAATAAGAAGAACATCATGCGGTGCATTCATTTAATTTGTATAAAAAATAGGATTAAAGTTAACAGTTACATAATTGTACATACTTGGCAGTGTACAAGTATTGCTCCAATCGTAGAAATTTGATTCGAGTTTTTAAGTGTATGGATGGATGAAATATGTGTGTCTCGTCAGTATGAAATGTGACTCCGTTGAATTCGTGTGAGTTAATGTGCGTGAATTTTGGTGAATCTCTTGTTTAAGTGGGCAGCCGGGAGGAATGCAGGATCGCTGTAAAGAAAAAAGAAAAGTCCCATTTTCTCCCGAAAGAACAAATGACATTCCACGGCATTAAGCATGCAATGATCCTCGATGGGTCTTTCAAACTTTTTGCCCAAAGAGTCCAACAGAGATAATCCCTTGTTAAAAGTGTCTGTTTCATTATCGGGGATACCACGTATCAAAACCAAAACAGCTAAGCAAACCTGAAAGATTTATTCAAGATTTTGTTACGAAAAGGTGATCCCGGAGCTTATAAACAGACAAAGGTCATCGAAAGAAACTCAGTCAAAGGACGAAAAGCATAACATTTTGGGCATAACTTATAACATTTTGGGGCCAAAGTTTTCAAGAGAGAGAGTCAATTGGATTCATTACAAATTTAGGTCGCATTCAAAATTATTTGTAAACTAAATGATGAAGTAAAGAAAGATATTTCTGACGATGAGTCACTTTGTGATAAACATAATTATTAAATTGCAACAATAAGTTTTAAATGTGTATTTAACTATCTTCAATTTTAAAAAGTGTAAGCTTAAAATCTAAATTTCAATTGTCTTTTATTTGTACTTAATGCGAAAGTAATTAAAAAGCATAATAAATTATAACAATATCAGTATTATTTTTATTTAAGAATGATACAATAATTTCAGTTGATAAAAGTTCTATCATAATTAGATCTATGAAAATAGCAAAATGTTGATTTTTTTTTTTATTTAATCAAAATGATAGGTAGGTCCAACATGAGGTCGTTAAGCGATGCGCATAACTCTCCCACAGTCAGTTTGTAGTTGCTGTTTTAGGTCAAGATAAACCAGTGGAATTAAGCTTTCATTTTGTGAAGTGGTTATATTACTTTCTGATATAATTAGGGATTCAACAATCTATTTCAATAAATTTAAATGAAACATACAGGAATTCTTCTAAAATGATTAATCAACTTTGTATCATTTTATAATTTCATTCAAAATATATGTAGCTCTACATGTTGTAAAATAAGAAAATATTAAGTATCTGAAGGAAGGAAACTTCTTGTTGATATGGGAACTTCTTATTTATAAATTTGCTTGATAATTAGTTTTTAGATATTCACAGTAAATTTTATCGAATATTGTTTCTCCACGTTTCATGCGTAAATTTGATCACAAATGAATTAAGCTATTGTTTTAATTATGAATGTTACATTTTTAAGAAACGAAACACACATATTTTTTCTGAATTGGATCATAATGATAGTTATTCGTTTAATAGAAGGAATGTTTAAGCTTGTTTACGCTATAACTTCATTAGAGTTCCATTAGGTTATTTCCTTCCATTTGTAAATTGCATAACAATGACAAACGATTATTTTCTTCCTAAATAATGACTGCATTTATGATAATTAAAGCGATGATCAACAAATGAAATATTAAATCTGTCCTTAAGTTCAAACAACATAAAAATTATTTTTAAAGCTACCGAAAAAGGTGGTATTGTAAGAAAAAGGGACCTTATTTTGGAACGAAAACACAATCACGCGATTGCGTTTATTTATCTATAAAAATAAAAAAAAGTAAAGATTATTAGAGAATTATAAAGCATTTAACTGTCTCGTAAAATAATATGCAAAACATAATTTCTCAACTGTGACGACTGCGCAGAAATGTTGTGGTTGAATTCAATTTGTATAAACTCTTCAGAAACGATTAGAGAAGCAACCGCAAAACAATTTAGGGACATAATTGAAGGGTTCATTCAATTGCTTGAGGAAAATGAAAATTTTTCGGTATGTGTTAAAACATTCGGATGAAACGAGACCCGAGGCAAGATCCTCATTAAGCATTCAATTGGTCTAATTTAAAACGTTTTAATTCTGAACAAGGGAAATTTACATTTCCCCCAATGAAGTAATTAGGTTTTAAAAAACTGGAAATTAGAATTTTAAAATTCACAGAAAGACTTGTTTAACGCCACTTTAACTAAATGCATTGCTTTTGTAAACCTTTGCATTTAGATTGTCTGTTTGATTGTTTTATTAAAGTTACACTCAGAAGTTGCACGAAAGCTACTGTCGATGGATATCGTTATTTTGAATCTCGGTCAAGTGAAGAGGCCGTCACTTCATCAGCCTCCCCTTTCTAAGCTTCTACACTACTATTGCCAGAAGATTTGGAATCCCGGCTGATTTAACATTACACGAAGGGGCTTAAGTGGAATTTGTACTTCAACCCACGATATGACTGAAGCAAAATTAGTCACGAGCTCGCTAATGTGACCCAATGGGTTACAATGACCGGGCATTTACATTTAGGGTAGCTCTTGAATGCGACTTTGTATTAATTACAATTTTTTTACATTATCATAGTATCAATACGCTGTTATAGTATAGTTGTCAAAAATAAATAAATAAAAAGGAAAAGAAAAAAAATGCCATTCTTAACTTTCTCAATGCTCAAAAAAAAAAAAAAAAAATTACAGGTGGAGTAACAGTAGTTTCAAAGTTAATGGACCAAAAGTAACTAAATTGTTTTGCAAATGATTTGGTCAATTATCCTTAATAATTACTTATCACAGAATGTTTCTATTATGAAATATAGTTTTTCACAGATACATAGTTTCTCATCTTAACATAAATCTAAGTTTTGAATACTGTAATTTTAGACGTGTTTTAGAGTTAAAAGTGTTTAAAAAGTAATTTCCTCATGTTAAATGAATATCTCTAGCATCGAAAAGAAAAAAAAATGTTCTTCTTAACACTTATCAAAAAGGTTTGCATCAATCAATATATTATTATTTGTGTTAAATGTATGAAGAAAATTATGCAAAACGCTAAATGCGAAGAAAGTAAAAAAATAATATGAAATGTAAAGAATTGCGAAAATGAGCAATCGCATCAAAGATATTTTCAATATTTTTGAATATTTTGTTCTTTACATGTCTTGAAAAATCTAAATGTCCTTTCCCAACAGTCTAGGAATATTCGAAAAAAAGGTTACAACTACCCCCCCACATACCTTCTGATTTTCAAAGCTGTTAACCAGTTACCTTTCTGCTTGTTGATCCACTGATCCCGCGGTGTCCAAACACATTAGTATCGCTGATTATTAGAATCTGAAAAATATATTTTATTTAGAAAAAATAAAAGATAGTAATATGATATTAAAATAAAAGCCAATAAGAAAAAATTGGTTCACATACTGTAGCTGAATTAGAAAATATGATGCATTTTTTCTGTAGATTTTTCATTTGTTCATATTCAAATATTTTCCGCTAAAGATGTGACCAGGGTCACGGTCGCGGACTTGCTGCCGGGGTTGCTTACCTCCAGTCATGGGTGTGAGCCAATGAAGAACAGCCGTGTAGCGGAACTAGAGCAAGTTAAATTAGTCGAAGTCTCAAGTTCTCTCATTGACTGTGTGTGGAAGTTTGGAACGGTAGGTGCCAGTTCAGATGTCGTCTTCATCAGTTCACCGAGATTCAAAACGATAAAGTACGTTGTCAGTATTCTTCGTGTTGCTTCTAAGTCCTACGTTTATAGACAATCATTCATAACCCATAACGGTTTTTCTAGAATATCTCTGGAACAAATAATGTTAAACATTCTTTCTGAAATAGTAATGATATTCTTTCTTAGAAGCTGTGTGCACTATGAACCTTTCAAAAGTGAGAAAGTGATTTTATCTAGCTGCAATACGTAGATCCTTTTCTTTTCTTTTTTTTTTATCAATGTACTTTTTATAACTAAACGAAGTTTCATGAGACATTAAAATGCTTCACGTTTATCTGTTTCAAATTAGAGAGTGTTACACTTATTATTTTATAAATAGAACGTTCGAAAATTGAATGTCGAAAATTGTAAGTGAATGTGCAATGATATTGAGAAAAATATTTTTATCCATATTTTTCTAAAATTGCTTATTTTAACATTACTGAAAATATACTGATATTTTTTATGATAAAAAGTATTGATATTTTTCACATTATAAAATTAAATTGATTTTTTTACAATGAATGAAACTTCTTTCTAAGAAACAGTCACATATTTTACGTCAAGCGTAATCTCTGTATAAAAATTAGAAGAAATTTTTTAAAAAAAATTAGCTTTCTTCAATCGAAATTTCAAAACTATAAAAAAAAGTGTATATAGACTGCTATGCATATAAGTACCAGTAAATATTCAAAGTTATATATGCAATGGATTTCATGTCAGGTGTACCTAAGGGTAAGTATACATAATTGCTAATGCACATAAACATGATTTTCTTTACACGAACAGATACAAAAGTATGTACATATATCTCAAAGTAAAAATGGGACTTAAGCAATGTTTCTAATTTAAATAGGCGAGGATTTTTCAAATTTGACATAAAATAAGCTAATTTTTTCTTGTCATAGACATAAGACATTTAATTACTTTTTTCAATAACTGTTCCTCATGTTTATGCAATGTTTCCATATTAAACGCAATGTCTAACGAGTATAAATTTTATTACATGTATTAGATAGCAAATTACCTTAAATTATCAGAAATTCATAAAGGTGTATATGAATGTCGTCACTGATCTTTTTGTGAATTAATGCATAGTTCTTTTTTGTAAAGTAAGTTGTATAATTATTATTTTTCATCAGAATAAATGCAATTCGTTATTTTCACTTTAGTTTAGTGATCGACCATGTATAATAATAAACATGTATACTGCTGTTTGTAGAAAATGCAACACCATGAAAGAATCATCAGAATCAAATGAAATTTAATGCAGAAACGACTTGTACTGATACAAATAAATGATGAAATTTTCAAAACAAAAGAAACAAATTAAGCGTCCGAAATCAGTATTTGGTGCAGCCACCATGCGCTGCAATAAGTGCTGCTATACGACGTGGCATGGAGTCAAACAGATGTTGAATATCTGCTTGAGGAAGAGAATTCCATATCGCTTGTATGCGCAACCAAAGTTCGTCTTTGGAAACTGCAGGACGCGGATCACGAGCGAGACGCCGACCAACCATATCCCACACGTGCTCAATAGGCGACATATCCGGTGAATAAGCAGGCCAAGGAAGAAGTTGCATGCGTTGTGCTGAACAGAAGTCTCGAACAGTCCGCGCAACATGTGGGCGTGCATTATCCTGCTGAAAGATAGCTCCAGGGATGCCTTGAAGGAAAGGAACGACTTCGGGCTGTAGCACTTCACGGACGTACCTGTTGCTATTGAGATTACCCTCAATTCGTATCAAATTGGATCGTCCATGATACGAAATCACACCCCAGACCATAACTCCGGGTGTTCGACCACTATGTCGTTCAATAATACACTCAGGAAGGCAGCGTTGACCGGCATAACGTCTAACACGAACACGGCCATCATGGGTCCACAAATTGAAGCGTGATTCATCTGAAAAGACAACTTGGTGCCAATCAGCTCGCCTGTCTCTGTGCTCAAGAGCCCACTGCCGACGCAGCCGTCGATGATTCGCTGTGAGGGGAATCCTGTATAAAGGCACCCTTGCACGCAATCCACGGCGCAGCAGACGACGACGAATTGACGAAGCCGACAATTGTACACCTGTAGCAGTAGACCAACGTGCTGCCAGCTGCCTGGAGGAAGCTGTGCGATCATTCACCGCCATGCGGAGCAGGTGTCGATCATCGCGCTCTGACGTCACCTTCTGTCGTCCAGTGCCTGTTTTTCGAGTTGTTCGGTGCTCGTCGGTCCACTGCTTCCAAACTCGCATCACTGTGGAACTGTTCCGCTGCATACGAGCTGCTATTGCGCGATAGGAAAATCCTCCTTCTCGAAGGCCGATTATCCTCCCTCGTTCAAACTCCGTAAGTTGCTTGAATTTCTTATTCTTCCGTCGTGGAGGCATACTCAGGTCTCACTAAACGTTTGCCACTGACAAATAATCATAGACTTTTTTCAACGTCCCGCTACAGCACTTTATTTATACGCTTTCAGCATCAATTCAGAGGGCGCTGCGCGCGCCGCGCACGCGCGATGGCTCTGAAACTTTATTAATTTGCATAATATCCTATAATTGACATTTGCTGCGAATTTCATTTGATTCTGATGATTCCTTCATGGTGTTGCATTTTCTACAAACAGCAGTTTATATACATAAACATGATGAACAGTTATTTATGTTTTAATTGTTTCCGATATAAGTTAACGGTGTAAAAATCAACTAAATTAGAAATAAAGTGAATTTTAAAAAAATTATAACGTTTCATTTTTAAAACTTTTTTTCTTAAAATTTAATTCAAACACCCTTAAATACTGTAGAACGTTTTCACGCTTTAATATAATTTATTACATACATATATATATAATAAAGTAACATTTTTTCTTAAAATTAATCTATTGTAATATTTCTTACAAGATATTTTATTGAAACAAATGGCAACAATTTGACTTTGTTTCAATTAAGGCCGTTCTACACTAATACGTGTGTATTTAGGAGACAAATAACATTAGATCTATCGTCACCAATAGTACATTAGATCTATTTGCGACTGATGGAGCAATTTGAAGCCTCGGTCTTTTGATGGGAATAAATTAAGGGAAATTCTGTTTATTACAGATCATATTAATGCGGACAATCATCAAAAAAAGTAAAAATTGGAACAAATAGATCCTAATTAAAGAATTGAACGGCTTATGAATGGTTGTGTAAGGTGGTGTACGAATCAACTAAATTAGAAATAAAATGATTTTTAAAATACCATGATGTTAATTTTTTAGATATTTTTTTTTAAAAAAAAATTCAATTAAAAAAAACCTTAAGTAGAGTAGAACGTTTTCACGCTAAAATGAAATGAGCAACAACAAAAAAAATCCTTCTAAGGAAATAAAAATACTAAGAAATGAAGGATGTGTAATTCCCTCTTTTTTCTACAAGAAAAAGGGAAAAGATTCTGATCAATAAAACCTCAAGCGGAAAAAGAATGTAATTTAGATTCCATTTTCCTCAACATCTGTTGAAAGAAATCCAATCTATTTTTTCTCAAAAATTACTACTCAATGAAAGGCGGAGAAATAAAAATAAAACATAAAGAAAAATATTTTTTTAGTTAAATGGCAACTCTAACGATAAAAGAAAGAATAGAAAAATACTGGATAGATATTCTATTTTCCAGTGATGTTAGATGCACGACTAACGTGACAAGCATGCAAAATGGATTCATCATGTTTCGGCTCCGAGAATAAAATATTCTTAGAATTCGAGAAAATTTAGAATGGATCACCGATAAAATTGACAATTCTGTGTCGATAGAGACAGAATGATGGATGCACTACGGTTAATTTCTAGATTAAATGTTTGAAATTCTAGCAGGACTAAGGCATATAACTGCAGCCAGTGCAGTATTAACAGTGTGTTACTCACATGGTACTGAAATTTCAGATTTTAGAGAAAAAATTATTTATTTGCATTTCACGATGTATTCAAAACATTTTTGCATGTAACCTTAAAGAAACGTCTCACAGAAATCCATTCTATCCATTAAACGACATAAAATGTGTTACATGAATGAGGTAATGGGATATCAGTAATGAGTAAGTAAAAAATCTGCTTAGCGAGTTTTAGAGATTCAATTTCGAACGTAAAACTAATATTATTTTTAAAAAAATGTTACAACTCATTTTGTCATTCATTCTCGCATTGCATCTTGTAACATTAATGATTTTATGTGTTTTATTTTCAATCTATAATAAGGGCTTTATTTAAATAATAGTCTAAGGATAATGCACACTTTTATGCATTATCATTGAAGTGACAAAAGAAAAAAAAAAAGTGCATTGTCATTAAAGTGAAAAAAGCAAACTTTCATTCGTTGGAAAACTTTGGCTGCTGCAAACTTTCGTACTACAAGTTTGATTGCAGCGTGTTTCCTAACAACCTTAACGTCTGTATCGTATCCACTATTAATTTGGCATTTTCTATTATAATATAAATCTTTTCCCTTTTTTGTACTAGTATAATTTTTACATTAAGTAAATAATAATTTCGTTTGTATTTGAATAACATTGTAAATTTTACTTAAAATGAAAAATAATTTGAAAGAAGTACAATTTTTAACATTAACAGAGTGTTAATATTTCAGTGATTTTCTTCTTTCAAAAAAAAAAAAGAAAAGAAAAGAAAAAGAAAAACCGTTAATTTGTAAACACAGGATGAAATTATTCTTTTTAAATTTATTTTGCAAATGGAATACAAAATAGTATATATATATATGTGTGTGTGTGTGTGTGTGTGTGTGTGTGTAGGATTTTTACATTTTGAGATGCTTTTCAACACTAGATGGCGCCCCTTTTTCTTTTGGTTAAAAGTGCAAGCATTTTAAGCGCAAGCTAAATGGAAGAGTGCGACTAACAGAGAAAGACGTGCAGTCTGATAGCTCTTTAATATGTTTAATCAATAGTTCTATTCCAACTTAGTAAATGCTGTACAATAATATATGGATTAATTAAATCTCAGTTTCTAAAAAGCCGTTTCGTTACTGAATCCAGAAAACCCCTAGACATATTTAAAACGAGCCATATACCCCATTTCTGCAGTTAGGATTCTACATATATATATATACATTACATCTTTAACATTTTACTGGCTGTCTTGATTGTTAAGAAAACTGTGTTGCTAGGGAAGACGTGTGATAGACTCAAAGCCCCCCATATGTTGTAGAAGATAGGACAGGAAAATGCTTGCTCGTGTGTCATCCTCGTCACTTGATCTAGGTTCAAAACTATGAGGTCTGTCACCAATAGTCCAATAAAAGCTGAGTAAGGGGGTGATTGCATCACGGTTCTTAGCTCTAAGCTCATTGAGTTAGCTCGGTACACTCTGCATTTCTACATTAGTCCTCGTGATGCATCTGATGCGATGTTAATAAAACCAATCAATCAATCAGTTGAAAAAGAAAGATAGAAAAGAAAACAATAAATAAGAAAAAAAAGGAAAAGAAATATTGTTTTTGCATTTCATAGATTTCTATATGCTCTTGAAAACTGTATAATAATTTAATAACACAGGACGAAATAAATAGAAGATAATTTTCTCGAAGTGTTTTAAACATGCATTTAAAATGTTTATTTATGAAATGACAGTTTGTGTGAGATAACAATTTTAAACCTGGAAATGATGACAGAAAGAACAGCATATGGATTAGACTGTCACCTTCAATTTTAAATAATTTTAAACGATGATTGATGACATTGATATGAGACAAATAGTAATCATTTATTGCACGTTCATAGTAAGATGATTTTTTTTCAAATACTTTTGAATAAATGCAATTTGTCTGAACAGAAAGTTTGTCTATGGTTCAGAATTTCAATTTCACTTTTTTTGCGTCTTTTTTCTTTCATGTACTTTCCCTTTCGTTTTTAGGTTCATTTAAAGTATGGTTGAATCAGAATAATTTTTAAGTATAATGAACTGAAGTTTTTTATTTGTTTAATTAAAAAAAGAAACTAAATTTATCATAAGGCAGTATCGAATTGTAAATTTCATGAAACACGTGTGTGACAAACCATTTTGATATAACCAGTAAAATAATTTGACGATTAAAGCAAAACTTGCTTAGTTATTTAAAAAAAAATTACAAAATTTTTCTATCGTAACATCTTCATCGTATTTAGTAATGCTAATTAAGTCTTAGTATTAAAATAGATATTTTTAATAAGCAGTCGTAAATTATTCTTTAATAAGTTTGGCTGGCATTTGATTCTTTGAATAATATACTCTTAAATAACTTTTTTTTTTTGCTTTGAAATCAATCAGACGAGACGATTTATCCCAATAGTCGCAATGATCAAGTTCGAATCTCAAATTTAACAAAAACCGTGGTACGGAAGAATTGGCGATCCGTTATACTTAATCCCTCTTAAAAGTCTTCTCTTAATGTAGAGAATAAAGTACCAAATAATGTATCGTTGCATTTACATTTAACCGTAGTTTAGGATTATAAGTCAGTTACATAATTGTAGTTCTATAGAGGCCGTAATAGATTGATTCATTTACTTTATTGGCTCATTTAATCGTGTCATTCAATAAGAAATTCAAGGATATGATGCTCGTAGCATCGAACTTAATTTACTTTAAGTAAGCGTCATGACTCCCTGGACAGCTGTTTAAGTCTTAGTTACTCGTATTTGTGATCATGACACCTTTCGCACCACCAAAATTCTTTGTTTATCACTTTTTGGGCCTATGAGATTATACTCGCCTTCTTTAAAGCAAATGTACTGGAAACAACCCATTATTTCGATTTTTGCTTGATTTCCACTACATAGCGATGAATCCATTTCTTATGGACGTAACGACTCGATGCAAAATGTCAGCGACAACATGCCGCAGTAGCAATCAAATATTGTTTTTATAGTGAATGACATCCAAAATAAAACGAATAAATTTATGATACACTTGTTTCGGCTCCCTTTAAAAGAATACAACATCCAATGGCGAGAACAATTTACTTAATGAGGTCTTCTGCCTTCAAATACAGGTATTTTTTGAACTACCCTCGTAAATGTACTGATTACCAGTTCAGTAAGGAAGAAGTGTGATTGATAAAAACGCGAACACAATATGATAGAAAATACTAGATATTTCTTATGAATTATTTCTTTGTTGACTTGAATAATTTGACTTTGACTGAAGCCATTTCAGGTATTTTTGAAGTTGTAGAAAAATTTCTAATGGATCGAAAATATATTTCATAAATTTTAATCAATAAAATTAATATTGCATTTAGTGAATGTAAAAATTATAAAATTGTTTTTCAGTTCCCCTTTTATTTCTACTATAGGCCTTGCATTGTTACATTTAAAAATTAATACAATTATAAAAACCAATTTTAGCTGAATGTTTCTTTTTTATAGGCATTATAACAAAAGCATTGGAAAATAATTTGCTTACTAAACATTTGTCTTTGAAATTGAGTTGTGTGTAAATTTACGTAAAGTCAATGCTAAGGAGATAAATGTAATGAAAAAAATTAAAATATTTAAAACAACAATTTCTCTTGTAAATAAAATGTTATATACAAAATTTGAAAGTTTTTTTTTTTTGTTGTTCTTTCGTTACACAAATCCAAACATTGATCATATTATTTCAAATTATTTAGGATGCTTCGGTGATGTGCGGAAGGAACCGTAACATATTACTATTAAATATTTTTTTCAAATTTATTTTTGGTGATATTTTTCGAATTCATTATGTTTTCCGGTAAGTGAAACACTTTTTTCGCAAATCATTTGTGCTCAAACGATACACCTTTTAACACGCTCTTTAACTGAAATTGATTTTTTTTAGAAATCAATTAAAAACTGACAGTGCCTCATTAATTTTTGTTCTTGAACAAATCGGTCTATTTGAATAGAAGAAAAAATTGTGTTTGTTAATGTGTGTTTGGCTGTGCGATGTAGCACAACGAGATTGCCGCATTTACCTAGTAAAAATGGTCACGGACACGTGGCTAGCTGTTTTCGTAGAGTCATGGATTCGAGTCCTGATGACACTAAAGACACATCATCTAGTGTAAATGATGCACGTTAAATCTGTCGAGGCCCAAAAGCCTCCTGTTGACGAGGTGTTGAAGTTTAGAGAGGGAAGTGCTAGCTTAGGTGTCGTTCTGGTTACTTGACCGAGGCTCAAAGTTGCGAGTTGCTTCTGCCTTTCTATATTCCTGTAGGTGTTTGGGTGTTATTATATTTATTCACTTGCTTCATCTTTGAAGCAGAATATATATATATATAGTTGGAGATCGTTATTTTATAGATTTGTTTAGTTTGTTATTGCAGAATTATGGTTTAGTTTCGAATGAATAATTTAATAATGATACCCGATGAGTAACAAAGCTTCCTATGTAAAGCAAAATTTTCTACAAAAAGCTCCAAAGTTTTGCTATACATTATGTGTGTGATAGAAATAAACCTTGTATTCAAAACCTCTGAGTTTAAACTTAAAATCTTAAAGCTAATTTCTAATGATATATTCTGATACTACGTCGTTCACGTTTTAAACTTTTTATCTTTCATAACAAGCCGCGAATTCGTCACAGTATATGAAAAATCCATCTCACTTTTCGGTCATTTTTTTTCTGTTTTTCTGCTCATTTTGAATTTATCAGAAATTATCCTTTTTTTAATTAATTTTCTTGAAATTTTAATTAGATATTTTTTTTTATAATTTTGTTTCATGTATCTTATATATATATATATATATATATATATATTTAATCAATAATGCCAAAACAATTTTTTTTGTTTACATTGCGCCTACATCTTCAAGGATATGTAGCAAGATATCGATTCTTGTACCGTCTGAGAGATATATGGCATGTTGCGATATGTCATGGATCTTGAAAATTAATGGTCCATGTTTATTTTTAAGTATAGATTGAATGCGTTTTGAGTGAGTAAGCTATTAATTTTTTATTTAAAAATAATGCTAAAAAGCACCAATTTACTATTTTTAAAATTTTCTTAAATAATTCCATTAGTTATATATCAACCTAAGCTATCAAATACTGATACGATTGTCCAGAATCCTCTTTATAAGAAAGAACCGGAGTGAAAAATCAGTTAGTGGATTGCATACAAAATTTAATTACATAACAATCTGTGAGTCAAGTGTTTCTAGTCTTTCTTACTCCCACTTCCGCTAAAATTTCCATGGCCGCGCTAATATTCGTGAGTTCGCGGCCGGCGCAATTTCCGTAGATTCTAGTCCTGATTTCACTGAAGATCCACTAAGTAGCGTAAGTGATGCATGTTAAATCTGTTAAAGCTTCATTTCTTCATGTTTATATAGTTGGATGTTTGGAGAAAAGTGTGCCAGCTATAGTATTGACTGAGGTCCGTCGCCCATAGCCCTCGCTTTGCATCTAGATTTCTCTCTTTGCTTCTAGACTTCTAGATTGCTTTTTAATAAACAATTAATCCCTAAGCTTTTCATAATTGAAATAACTTAGTATTCACGGTAGCGATTCGTGACTTCGAGTTGTGGATTTGAGCACTGATGTCGAAGCTGCATGTCCTCCATTGTGTGTAAGTTTTGAGAGAGAAATGCCAACTTAAGTTTCGTCCTCGTCACTTGACCAAGATTTAAAATTACGTGGCACGTCACCAATATCTTTCGTGTTTCTTCTAAATGTGGGGTTAAAAAACAATTTATTAATGGATATCTAAGATTTCCGCTGCACTGCGTGTATAACTAGCACATATTACTTTACATGATGTTGTAGACTCTATGTTTATGACTATTTATTGTTATCCATAGACGTTTTCGAAGATCATTAGATTTTCCATTCAAAAATTTATTCTAAAATTATTTTATAAGATTTTTTTTTTTATCGAGTTTTATGTTAAATATTCACAAGTTCGAATAATGGATATTTCATCTAGTTAACTAATAAAATAAAACAGCGTTACTTTAAATTTAAATTTATTAAAATTTTATGAGGTTCTTTCTTTTGCTTTCTTCTAAATAAGGACTTATAATACATTTCTTGCAGAAAAAAAAATGTTTTATGCATTGAACGCCGAGAATTCATAAGCCCAATGAAAATCAAGTAGTTAGAGCAATTCCTTTCTCAATTGTCTTAAAAAATATTTGCGTTTCTGTAGAAATAATCTAGTACATAGTTCTCTAACGAGTTTCTTCAAATTCTTTCAGAACTAGCGATCAATATGGAGTTAAATTTGGAACATTAACTATTTATACCATTCTGTACTTAATTTTGAAAAATATTGGAATCCGTCATGAAAAAAACGGTATTTTAATTTAGATATTGAGGAAGTGTTTTCATTAAAATAATTAGTTGGCATTAGTTCCCTTTAAGCCGTAAGGTTTAATTAGAGAGTTGTGATAAGAATTTGGAAACTTTTGTAGAGAGAGTGCTTTGCGTTTCCCCCTCATATTCCATAATGCGAAATTTCTGTTTTGGAAGTTAATTAACTATGTTGACTAAGTAAACTAATGAATCAATTTTACATCATAATTTAGTTCCCTTTAGGCCATTAAGGTGAACACAGTAGCTTAGTGGTCGTGATTGTGGACTAGCAACCAGCATTTTCTTCGGGTCGTAGGTTCGAGTCCTGTTGCCCCCAAAGACCCGTCGTAAATCGGGAAAAATACACATAAAATCTGGTAGATATCAATTATCCTCCATTGTCGTGGTGTGGAAATTTGGAGATAGAGGTGCCGTCTCATGTGCACTCCTCGTCATTTGACTGAAGTTTAAAATTACAAAATCCGTCGATAATAGCCTTCGCGTTGTTTTTCATTGCGACATGAATAAGAAATTATAATCACTTGAGCCCTGATGCCCCAACTAACCAGTCCTGTAGTGGGGCTGATTTACATAAAATTTGTCCAGGTTTTATGTCCTCTTCCTTGCATGTTGTGAAAGTTTTCAGGAGGAGATGCCAGTTCGGAAGTCTTCCTCATCACTTGACTGATGTTCAAAAGTACGATGTCCATCATCGATAGCCCTCGTGTGTCTTCCAAGTGCGACGTTATTAAGCAATCAATCAGTCACTCACTGAGGAATAAGAAGAGGTACGAATTTTGACCGACTGGATTAAGAATATGTCAAGTGATTAAGGGCGTCCTTCTTCAAAGGTTTTATACTCAAACGAAAAATCGGTCGTTCATTGATACGGAGAAATAAATATGAGACGACAAACACGCATATTTTGTTCGGCGCTATAAGAAAAATGCTTTTTAGAATGTAACAAAGACTTTTAAGAATATAAAATTTTAATTGTAATAAGCCCGATTTAATAAAGGCATTTCTTATCAAATAGGAAATAAAATGACTGCATAATAGAAAATTCTGGAGGTATTTAGTCATTTTTAAATATATGAAGGAATGATAACGCGGTTTAAATAGAATCTCATGCACATTTTAAACTCTGTGGAGCAAAAATGGAGTACAGTTATTTCAATATACAATTTTGAATTTATTCTATATTTTTCAGCGATCAATATGAATTTTACACCTTCGTTCAATTTATTTCCAGCTCCAGAAGAAACGAATTTTCTTTTTGAAAAAAAAATGGTCTCTGTATTAGCTTCTAAAATATTACTTCATGTCTCAAACATAAATTTATCTGAAGACATTTTTCAGTTACAATGTGAAATCAATTAAAATGAGAATTTTATGTGTAGAACTTCCTACACTTAAGAATCATATCTCTTTTCAATCCAATTTCATTATTCTACCAACATATGAACCCGATGTCTTATGCAGTTCGTCAGAAAAAACTCAGGGTAGGATTACGAAACCCAAACTGCCAAAAAAGCTTCTTTCCTACAACAGTTCTCGTTTTTTTAAGACTGCTTCTCTTTTTGCTGTGTTGCGTAGAATTGTGCAACTTGATAAAACGAGAACGACATCTAAATGTATTATTCATGATACATAACATCGACGAAGAGAAGAAACAGTTTCTTTCCATTTCAGGAACGAAAAGAGGCATTTCTGTGTCTTGGAATATTGAATAGTTCTGGGATTAGAGGTTCCCTTCTCATTCGATCAAATTAATCTTGTAAATATGTAAAATAAAGATAAACTCTCTTATCTTTAGTGAAATTACAACAGCGTCTTTCAATGTTTCAAGCATTTTTGGGAAATAAAAGATATTTTTGTTTCCTAACATATAATTGACATAATATGGCAACTGTAAAATATTTTCATGATTTATGTTGCTCTGATCTATGAAAGTTTGTTATTTGTTTTATACTGTGGTAATTTTTTGTTTTATTATATAAAGAAAAGTATAGTGAATTTTTCCTCAAAGACAAGATTTCATTTTCAACAAATGATTATCCAGAAGTTATTTCGAACAAATTCGCCAATATTTACTCATATTTCCCCCATTTTATGAAATATGCTCAGTTTTTGGTTAACAGCGCATATATATATATATATATATATATATATATATATATATATATATATACTAGCTGTACCAGCCCGCTTTGCTGGGAAGACGATAATATTATATTTTGGAACCTATATGTAAAATATCAAAAAGAATTTCAATTTTTAAACGATAATGATGATCTAAATTTAAGATTTTAAGAAATTGATTGTCTGTAATAATGGTTATCCACAACTTTCAAATATATGAGAAAAATAAAAAAAAAATTAGTAAAAGGTCACCCATATACCTAGAATTGCCAAAGAAACAAGCTTTTGCCAGAAGATTCACCATGTGCTCAACTTTCAAATGAAATACCCTCTCAATGACATCGAGTGTCTATCATAAGATTTTTGTCCTTGCCTCAAGAGATCTTTGATTTCTAAACATTTAGGATGGCAAGTGACTACAATCCTAAAAAAAAGTCATGCAAGTCGGAATATCCAAAATGTCTTATATATGCCACAACGTCTTGAGTTCATTCATGCATGTAGCGAGTTTCTCCAGTAAACGAAAATTGTCTTGCGTTGCGCTATTCCGTAAGAAGTCGCCATTTTAGTATTTTTCAAACTCATGCTAAGTTTTGGAGCTAAACTACACTTTCAGCAACCTTGGGGCTCCAAACTCATTTATTTCTATCGCTAAATATGTACGTTTCCTGTATTCGATATGCACGAAATTTCACATAAAGAGCTCCTTCGCCAAATTATTTGGTACTTTTCAATTTCGCACTCGAAGCACCAAGTAAACTTCATTGGTGATAATACACAGTATGCATAAAAATATATATATTATGTTTGACGTCGGTCATATTTTTTGCGATAAAGTCGCCAAAAATTACATAACCTACGGATAAGAGTAGATTAACGGATGAAAATTACATTTTGGATAAGACTTCCGTAAAATCCGTTCTTAGTAAGCGTCTACATCGCAATATATATAAAATTTCATATATATATATATATATATATATATATATATATATATATATATATAATATATATACATATGTGTGTGTGTGTGTGCGTGTATACATATATAAAGTTTTTGACACATCTGAAATGTAGCGCAAAAAGATATAAAAGAATTATATTACATTAAATATTTTTTTCTATTGATGCAGTTGAATATATTTGATATCCATATTAGTATTTTGTGTGTTATGAGGATTTTAATGTTGAATAGATAATACGTATTATTGCTATCCACCCTTTTTGAACCAATTTTAACATTGATTGATTACATTTGACTAATTAAAAGTGATAAACTTTACAGAGTTACTATATTAACTCTTTAGAAGGTTAAATAATGGGTGTATATATGAGCCAGACCCAAGTAAGTGTGTACGAGTTCTACTGGCAAAAGCGCATTTTTAGCAAACTCTTTGAGCCTCAAAAATGTTGTTTTTGGCATTCTCAGTGTATTTTTAGCACCATCTTCACAAATATTTATTAATTTAAGAAATTTGTGTATCTAAGATGTGGAAAAAGCTGTAATTGCAGGAATAGGGTGGAATGACAATGAAATGGACCAAAAACTAGCTAAAGTTTGCTAAAGTATTGCGGAGCTTTTCGCCCAAATTACCAAAGATTGTAAACTCCATTGAATCAATGGATCTCTTCTATGTCATAAATTGCGTACTTACCTGAAGAAGTCCCACAAGAGTTCTCATCAATGGAAAACAGGAATATAAAAGAATGACTAAAGGGAAAGCGTTGCTTTAAAAGAAAGTTAATTAGAAGAAAACGTAGAAATTTCCTTTTTGATTCGTTGATGTGTTTGAGGAACTATTCTAATTTTAGACCAAATTGAATTCGAATAAAAAAAATGTCAGATCGTTGTGTCCTTTTTATTTGAACGCTATTAATTTTATATTAAGAAAATGTCAAACCAATTCTTGAATTTTGAAATATAAGATAAATGCACCTTTCATTTACATAATCATACCACATATTAATATCCGTTATTGCTTGTCAATCTTAACTGCCAGTTTGAATGTCTGGTAATTTTATGTTATAAAAGCTGGATGTGACATATTACTTTAATATGTCTGGGTACAAATTTGTTATGAAGCTTGTCAAATTTTCCAAACTTCTGTTTAACATATTTCCAAACACAACATTTGATCAATTTTACATAAAAGGATTAATATCAATTAAAATAATCGCTAACTATCATTAATAATAATTAAAGTGATAATTTCAACATCAAAGACGATTTTATGCTAGTTTAATTATTATCTCACATAAATAATAAACTCTTATCAGACTACACGAAACAAATAGTAACAATTAAATAACAAGGTAGCTTTATTCATCAAACATATTAATTCAGTTTCTTTTAAGAATACTACAATGAAGTTTCCAACACAATTTTTTTATTAAGTTACTAAAAAACATTCACAAGAATAGAAGATTAATTTTATGCATATATTTTATTTTTAAATTCAACCGTAATCTACCGTATTTTGTTACATGTTTATCAGCAAAGTGTGTTTTATTAATTTCGATTTATCTCTTTCAGTATCCATTTTGAATAGATAATTCAATAGACGCAAGTGATTTATTGTTAATAAATTTAAAACGAGTGTTTTGAACTCTATTCTCGTTACGTAAAAAAATTAATAAACTAATTTTTATTGCGAACTCATGTAATAGATAAATTTTCTCAACCATATATGTACATTTCATCTTAAAAATAATATGAATAACTCCTTATAACGAAATAATTATCAATGAAAAATATTTTTCTACTTATTTTACTAGATAATTAACGAATATAATATTTTATTTTATACTACACACTATAAGTCACGAGTATTTAGATTCTGATACTCTTAAAAACAATTCATTTTTTTTTAAATCCAATAAAATCAGAACCAGAAAAATATTTTTTTTAGATTTATTGCTTTTAATATATTACTTTACTTATTATACCGGACATATAATTTTAAAACACACAGATGCAACGAAGAATTTTCTTTTTGAGGCGACGCAAGAAGATTTTGATTTTATTGAATTCATCACAGACGAAGAAAGAAAAAAGTTTGTTCCCTTTCTATCTCAATAAATTCTACGGTTTCTGAAGTTTGAAATCAAATAACAGCTTATTTATTTATTGTTTCGATTTTACCCAACCAATCCTTTATTGCACATGTAGATTTTGGAATCCTCAGAGGAAAAATATTGTAACAAAATTAAAATAGTTTTAGCTGAATGAAATATCTTACAATTTTTAAGAAAAAACCTTTTCTAACTTTTCCGTCTGTCGAGTTTTCAGAAATCCACATTTCATTTCTTTAGATGTCGAACAGAAATTTATTTCATTCTAATGAAAACTTGAGTGTTTGATATTGAGAAATGAATTCTGAATGTGGGTGCGAGAAATGACAGTGTCATTGCTAATAAAAAATATCATTTGTAGAAAAATCAAAAGGTTAAATATAAGACGAAATGGACTACATTTACAGACAGGAGGCGCCAAGTCGAAATCACATAATACTTGTTGTACAATAACAATTTAACGTATGCTTATTTAATATGGGATATCCCTATGTGCTAGCTGTAGATCTCTCATTCTTTAACTTTACTTCAATTAATGCTCTTCATATTATCATATTTCTTACATTATTCCATTATATGTCAAGAAATCATCTTAGTAATTTTTGTATAACGTTTCTGTTATTCTTGTTTATTTCTTAAGTTGAAAATCATTTTCTGTTATGAACCTTTCAATAGTGTATCCTAATTTACTTGTGCAGTCTTAAATTTCACAGTAATGAATTAGGTTGTTTGTTTACTTAAATATATATATAATTCCCAGTTGATATACCTTCTATTAGCATAAATATGGTTTACAGGAAGGAACATAAATTGTTGAATTTGAAATCATTATACATTTATGGATATTTATGAATACAATGATGGACATTTAAGAAGATTTTCTAATGCGCCTCGAAATCAGAGTATTGTGACATAATTGCGGAAAGGTATACTCCTTTTTCAAAATCAGTTTTGCAGTAATATAACTTTTTATAGCTTGATTTTGAAGTCAATGGATTCTACACAGCTCATATTTAAGTCCGTGAGGAAATTAAAACACGTATAGTCTACAAGCCATCTGCGGATATATTACCAAATTGTGAGGTAGATTTTATAATAGGTTCTGGTATCTATAAATGTTTCAATTGTTTGTAAAGGGAATTTCTGAATAATCTTCTCTATATATTAACACTAGTACGAATTAGAAGCGCATGCATTGATCCTTAAATTTTTAATGTAATAAATATTAGATTTAAATTTGGTTAAAATTATCTGTCTTTATCAAGATACATGGTTATTATGTAGTGTTTCCGATTAATTATTTTCTTTGTATGTTAACTATTGTTACTCATTAATTAGCAATTTATTTGCATATTATAAAAATTACATTCATGACCATAAGTTTGTTTTCTCAAATCAACCAGTTATACGAAATTTAATGTAATTGTTCATTACGCAGAAAATTAATACTGATATTGGAACTCATATAAGCTCATTCTAACAGATTAAAATAAAGGCAACTATGCTTATTCTAAATTAGGAATGATTTTAAACTGACTGAAAATGAAATGTGAATGGTGAAATTGATATTATTTAGTATTTCTGATTACTTTTCTTTATACATAAACATTATTACTTATTGCAAGGTTACACATTGACTTTTACATTTAAAAATAAAACAACATTAGATTTAAATTAGGACTAAATTATTTTTACGTCTTAATCAGAAATTTAGATGTCATTTCTCTTTCCACAACAAATATACACTTACAAACATTTTAGGAATATTTCAACGAAGGTAACGTTATAGAATAATTAAAATAGATTTTGCAGGAAATATCTTTTAACTGAAAATTCATTACTGCTCGAATCTTTTTCATGAATTAGTTTTAGAAAACAGTACTTAATTTGCGCAGAGACTTGAAACTATTTTCATATTTATACATACCATTCATTCGGTTTCAATTTTTAAAAAATTGTATTCCATACAGAAATTATGATGATGGAAGTCCTTTTGTTTCTCCTGAGAATATTGATTTCACTCAAATGATAAAAAGTGGTGGTAAAAAAATTTTGTAATTTTTTTAGAGATAATGAGGAAACTAGTTCCATCAAAGTATCATTAATTTAAAGCGAGATTTTTAAAACAGCCCGAGAGTTAAGTGTGCGATATAGATAAAAAATTTAGACAATGAACAAACGTCAAAATGGGAGGGGGAAACTCTCAAGAGCTTTTACAATTGTCGACGTACTGGACAAAACTGGTTTTACTTTTAATGGCTCAGAGAGACCAAACATATTATATCAATGGATTAATAAATTAAATTAATTAACATCGGTGGCAAAATTTTCTTATTTTGGATTCCAATTTTTTTGCCGGAATCCGATAAAAATGCTTCGAACATTCACCAAATAGTTGGAATTCAATGCTTAGATTTAGAGATATTCGAAGAAGGGGGCAAAAATTTATGCACTAGGTGTATTTTTTTAATTACCGTTTTTTAAATATGGCAGATGCAGTGCTGCTGTCACCATTTCAAGCAAATGCATTAAGTACACATGTCTGTTGGTTAATCATAGACGCAAGCACGGAAACATTCCTCCAAGTTTACACTTGTTTGTGCATATTTAAAATGTCCACACTATTGCAAATGCCACCGATTCTGAAATACGTACTGTGATTCGTTTTCTGCATGCTTTCGCTCCCGTTAAAGTTGTCGAAATTTCTCTGTAGATTTGTGAAGCTTATGAAGTGACCACTATACATTTTATACACTTAAAATGATACATTAAAGTATATCACAGATATACAGGTAGAGTATAATTTAAGAATATTAGTCTTTTTTAAAGGCTGAAATAAAAAAAAAGCGCCTAATGATAGTAGACGAGTTTTTCAAGTAAATAGTTTTTTTAAATAAAATTATGGCAGCAACAGCGCTACTATCTTCATTCCATACATGTGCACCGAGTATCTGTATCTCTGGGTTAATCATAGAGGGCAGCTTGGAAGAATTCGTCCGTGTTTACTTTTGTTTGTGTGCTTTTAAAATGTTCTCACACAATTGAAAATACAGCCGATTGTGAAATACGCTCTGTGATTTGTTCTTTGTATGCAAAAGATGGGAAAGCTGCCGAAATCTATCAACAGATTATTAAAGTAAATAAAAATACACTATAATCGACGGAATAGGTACGAATCGAGAGCATTTAAAGATGGTCGTGTAAATGTTCATGATGAGAAACGCAGTCGGCGATTATCCGTCATTAATAAAGACAGAGTAAAAAGTTGATGCGAAAGTTCGAGAAAGCGGATGCTTTGCGATTTCATTTTTATGTAATGTGCCTCCGCACGTTTCTAGGAGTTTCTTTGTGAAATTGCAAAAGAGCGCTTAAATTATCGAAGGCTATGCACACGATGGGTACCGATAATACCGACTAAGGTATACAAAACCAATTGGGTAGGCAACACTTTTACTTTTCCTGAAAGGTACAATGATAAAGATGATTGTTTTAACCAAATTATTACTGACGACAAAACATGGGAGGCTCATGTGACTTTGGAATCAAAGCAGCAATCCAAGGAATGGAATCACTCAACATCATCAAAAAATGCGAAATACAGGCAAACAATTTCTGCACATAAAATCACAAGCATGTACTTTGGTATTGGTAGGGGTTTGCTTGTGTAATTTTTTTCTTCGGGATCATGCAATAAATTCCGAAACATATTGTTGCACTTTAACTAAACTGCGTCGTGCAATCAAAAATAAGAAAGCTAGGCATGCTCAGTAAAAGGACTATTTGGCTGCATGACAATACTCGTCCACACGTGTCTCGTCGAACTCAAGATCTCGGTGCATTGTATGGTTAGGAACAGCTTCATCACTCTCAATATAGCCTTGATCTGGCACTCAATGAACTGAAATATTTGTTCCATTTATTCCTTCACTCGAGAAAAAAATTAGGCGTTCCACACCATGACGATGATGATGATATATAAATGGTTGCAATGGTTAGCCTATCAGAAGGTAGATTTCTATAAGGATGGAATTCAAAACTTAAATATGCGGATATAAAAAAGTGCTTTAACAGTGAAAGTAATTATATCGAATATTAGATTAAGGCACTGGATTTCTCATAAAAATAATATAGAATAATGAACCGAGAAAAACTTTATGTAAAATTTTACAGAGAACAAATTTGGTAACCCAAGATGCTATTCTTTTAAAAAAATTAATTACTCGATTAAATATTAAAATTAAAGTAAACAATGAAATATTGAAATCGACAATAATATAAGCTACATGTAATTAAAATTAAAGCAAACGATAAATATATCATTATTTAAGTTAAATGCAATTACAATTGAAGCGAAAAATATATGTAAATTATTAAATTGAATATTATGTAAGCTACAAGTAATTAAAATTAAAGCAAACGATAAATTGAATATATTTTAAACTACACGTAAGAATCAAAAGTGATCTGATACGCAAATCAACCCACCTAAAACAATAGCCCCTTCGGTAGCTAAAAACTGCTCTTTTTTTCTTTTTTTTCAAAAAATATCAAAAGACTGTTTAAAAAAAAACACTCTGATATATTACATTCGCACAAACGATTCATAATATTTCTCCGCTTTCTAACACCGCGTGATGATTGAATTGATAATGAACTTTTAGGATTATACGATTCATTAAAATGTATTTGTTTCTGATCGTAAGTTTGAATTTGAATATTTCCTTAATGATCATGGGGAATTTTGAAAAATTTGGATGTAAAGGTTTCATGATAAGAGTCTTGAAATGTTTTATACGTAAGCATTCAATTTTTTGTAAGTATTTTTAATCAATTATTTATTTAAAATCTTACTATTTCCAATTTTTATGTTTTTGGAATAAAAAGAGCATTTATTTATGGTTTGGTGTAAAATTCTGTAGAAAGTGTAGCGAAATTCCTTTTTTTGGTCAAATATTCGAAATTGTAATTTAACGTATTTTACTCCCCTGTAACTAGTAAGCTTTCAAAATTTACGAAATTTGAAATATAGGCTCTTTTTAATGAGAAACCATATGAGAGGAAAAAAGACATAGATAATGAGAAAATTCTGTTTTATATGTAAAATACTCATGTTGATTAGTTAATCTGTTAAAAGTTTAATTTCTTTTCCTTTGAGTCATCGAAGAATTGTTAACATCATCATTGTTCGTTTCAATCATCATTTCTTGAAGTCGTCGAATTGAAAAAATTTGCATTGTTCATGATATTGATTTTCTTGATTCGAATTGCGAATATGTATCATTTTTTTGGTCGAGTATATATCAGAATTTTTAAATTCCCTTTCACTAAAGAATTCCCATTGAACTTATAATAGTCTTTCATACATTTTAAATTATCCTCTTGAGATTAATCGAAATTAATGATGTAATTTATCATAATGCTTAAGGAATTATCTGACATTTATTTATCACTTAAAATATTGCTTGAATTCATTTAATAAATGTTTTAATTCTTTTTTTTTGCGATTAGTAGAACTATTGGAGGCAAAGCCCAATGTTTTCGAACATGTATTCTTTGTTATAGAGAATTATTTTAAAATTTATGCTCTGCCTTCCTTAAATTACAATCTAAAATTTCGGTAATGATTTCCTTTTCTTAGCGCTTCTTGGGAATGTAATGTTAAGTTACAAGTAATAAAGTAATTTGTTGAATACAATAAAAAAATATAAAGAAACCGATTATTTTCAATTATCATTTTCTATATTTAAGAGCTATTTAAAATTTGTCCCATAAAATAATATCATTCCATAATATTGACTCTAACTTAGATGGATCTAATGACAAAGGTTTACTAAAAGCAATATAAAACGTTTTCCTGTATATAGAGATAGAGCCTTTAAATTTGCAATAAACATTTATTTAAAGTAAAAATATATAAAACCTAACAATGTTTGACAGAAAATATTTCAACATTTTGAATTTAAATCTCTGTTTCATATTTCTTATATTCTTGAGTAACTACTATACAGAATGATATTCATGAAGCTATGAGTTATTATAAATAAAAGTAGTACTTAAAACATATCGAAGGAAAGTGGATTAATAAATTCAAATTCCTTTTATAGAATACTTATATAAAAAGAAATGAAATATCCTACAAATAATATTTCACTTGTATTATTTTACTTTTAGGGAAGTACAATTGAAATTTTTAAGAGAAGTTGAATAAATAAACCAATTAAATTTCCGCCGGGATGTTGGCAATACGATGAAATTTAATGTTCTATTATTTTATACGATAAAACTAGTTTACTAGAATATATTAATACTGGTGTATATTTCATAGTATGGTGAAACTATAATGTCATTGGATTGGACGTTAATTGGTTTTAATAAAACCTGTGATAAACTTCTAATAATTAATTTTTTTTTAGTTTCTAGCAACTTATATTATTTTTCTTATAACGTAATTATTAATAATATTTCTAAATTTTGAAATATGTAAACAGCTACTACAGAAAAGGACCTTATTAATAATATAAAATGGAATTTCTTGTCATAAATATTACAAGTAATTCTGTTATGAATAATTTCCTATTTTATGTCAAAATATTCTGTTTCATATGTACTATAATTAGTTTGAATTAGATTTAAGTAGGATAAAAATTTAAATTCAGATGGATTATTAAAATTCAAAAGAAGTAGATCATCAATATATCTATCTATATAATAAAATTATATCTTTCAGTATAATTATGTTCAAAAGAATGTAAGTAGATGTTCGCCCAACAATTACTTGCAGATTGAGAAATACTTCTAATTTATTTAGCTTTTAACTTTTATAATTAATTTTGTTTTTATCTCATTAGAATATTAACTAAAGATTTAAATGTATCAAAATAATATGAATTCGTTATAATTAATTAGTAGTTCCTTAACTGGATCATCTATGTCTATCGAATTATAGAGGTCTTCAAAAGCATGACTCTAAATTGAAAATCAATCTTTGTCTTCTATTTCCTTAATAATAACTAAACTATTTTTAATGATAGCAGTTTTATTAAATTTATTAAGAGTATTTTGTGTAATAAATTTATTATAATATGCTTACAGTTTATGTAATTATTATAACCATTATTAGTGACTTCTAAATATAATGGGTCTTTATGAAATTTCGAAGTATTAAAGATCTGAGAAAATTTAATTTAATTAATTTAGAATAATGCTATTCTATATATAGCTGTAATTCAATTATTAATGTCAATATCATTAAAATTGTTTTCTATGCTATCATTTTCCCTTCTATATCTTTATTAATAATTAAATTGTAACAACATTTACAAATAAATGCATAATTATTTCGTACTTTGTTAACATAACAAGTAATGAAGTCCTTTTGTGAAACTAAAATTTGATTATTAATATTAAGTATTTTAATCCCATCTTTAAATATAAAATTTATATCATTAATATCTTTATAAATGTAATACTAGCATTAATAAAAGTCTTCTACTGGGAACCTATATTTTCATTAATCCAGTTATCCATAATGTAAAGTAAGAAAAATAAAAGAATTACGAAAAAAAAAAAAAAGAAGGGGAAGAAAAACAATATAGGAATAGAGTATCATATGATTAATGTTGAGAAAGGTTGTGGACTGTTTAGCTAGATTATTCCGGAATTAATCATCAAACAATTCCTATTAGCATTACATTATAAGAAAAACTGGTTGTAAAAGCAAATATACAATTGAACAGCTACAAACTATTTCATCGCAATATCATATAAGAATAAATCGAACAAGCAATACGAGAAAACTCTAAGCATATCAAAACATAATACTAATAAAGATAGGAAAATATTATGAAAAAAAAAAATACTGTATTCCAGCAAATTTAATCATCATGGAAATAGATTGTTTACGTCTTATCAAGGAAGAAAGAACAAAATCGTCTTACTTCTGAACACCTTACACTTGACACTGGAAATTACATTTCAATGAAAATAATAATTAATAACACCCAAAGTTATGAATTTTAAATATTCAAATAAAAATGTAAATGATGTTTTGATCCAAATATCCGGAATATACTCTAGAACTTCTCATTCAATCTTTGGCCAGTTCAAATTTATTATTATTTTAATAGTCTTGAATTGGGAGCGATAAATGATTAATTTACAAGAAGATGATTATAAAAACATCAGCCCCGGTGATCTTGTTTTAAATACGAATGAGGAGCTTCTTCGAAAGATATACATTACATTAAAACTCCCAAACTTTCCACTTCTAAACTTAAGAAAGTTGATGCTTGTCAGAACCCATCCCGTAAACGTTAACAATGCTGTATAACTGTACGCAGAAGCAACATAACTTTGAACATTATTAAAAATTCTAAAAAAATTATCGTGGAACCTTAACAGCTAAAATTAAGAATTCAATATTGAGTGCTCTCTGCTAAACCGAATAATTAAATATATTTAATTAATAAACCTATTTCATTTTGAAACAAATCGCGAGACAATTTATATAATGTTGACAAAATGAAAAATAATTAGAAGAATTTTCTACTATTTTAGTTCTTTATGTTTACGTATCTTTTGCTTACACATATTGACAATTTTCAAAACAACTAGAATGAGTTTCGGCCATTTTATCTCTTTTTTTATGTTTAGTAATTTTTTGCTTACATATTTACTTATTAAAAAAGTAAATTGTATAATTACATATTATTAACAAAAAGGAGCGCCTTTTCTTTTACTCAAAATTACCGCTTAACGTGGTTACAGTTATGAGGGAACTTGGTAACACTAATGTTAAAGTAGATGGATATCTTAAATCCCAAGTGAAATTTTTTTGAAAAAAAATAAATATTACTAATAAAAGATTTATTTTGCAAAATGTACTACTATGTAGTAATAATGATCAGAATTCACGACATTTCGAAAATATATTAAATGCATAAATGAGCACTCATGAACATTGAAAATAGCGCGCCTAGAAGGAAGCGTGCGACAATTGCGAAACTTTGCAAAACAGTTGAATGATATCCGATATGAAAATGATCCAAATTTGGTTCCTTCGCGTATGACCACACACCCTGCAGCAACTCTGCAATCAGGAAGTGGATCCTGTATATATCATCGCATCGTAGAAGATTCATAAACATAGCGATCATATTCCAACTCTAAGAGGATTTGAACCCTTTGACGGTTAGGCGAATCAACAATTTTCGCTCTCCTATGACACTCAGCGCTACGAACAAACGGTTGCTGAAAGTGGTAGCAGTTTTCCTCCTAGAGGCCTTCAAAAATGCTACTCATTTCTGACGGTGATACGAACAGTTCACTCGCTTTTAAAAGATAGTTTTTAAAGAATTATTTGCGGTGTAATATTTTCACAAAATGTAACTTAAATTATTCAGTAAATGTTAAATATTATTAATATTAGTTTGTAAACTATTGAATTAAAATATCTAAATAAATACGCGCAATTTTAAGCTTTATAAAACTTTAAGCTTTGTAAAACTTTTCAAGCTTTTGTATAATTGTTGTATTTATCTCAATTTCTTTCTGTGTGTGATATACATTAAAACATAGAACTGCATAATGGAACATTACTGTCTATGTAATGAATGCGTCCTTTTTCAGTTACAAACTCCCTCCATTTTAGACAAAAAAAAAAAATAACTAGATTAACAACTGGATCGGCAAAATTTTTCCTTAATGCGTAAACAAAATTTTACGGTACCCTTACCGTCATTTGTCGGCCATCAAATTAACTAGATTTTGACGATAAATAACGTTTGTAACACGAATAACGCAGGATAATATTCCCGGACGAACTCAGCTCCCCAGTGTCCATTGGGGAAACGGTTCGGCTACATCCATTTGGGTCGAAAAACTTCGGACGAGCTGAACTCGTCAGTGCCCATTATGATGTGATATTCGAATGACGAGCTGGGCTCGTTCATAACCATCGAAGGATTAATAAGCAGAAAATACCAGGTAGAAGTATGAGAAGATATTTTGCACATTTAAGCGAGTTTGAGAGAGGACAAAATGACAAGGCGAGAGGATGGAAAGATCGTGAGGCAAACGCCCATGAATCCTTCAGTGTCAAGGAAAAAATACAATCAGAGGTAAGCTGCTAGTTGTTCCACAACCCATTTCCAGACCCCTTGCGGAAGCGAATATGCAATTCAAGCGCCTTTCCGTGCACTGACTTTAACACCGAAGCATCGGTGACTCCATCTACAGTGCTACCGAGCCAGATTGACGTGGAATGCCAAAGATTGGCAAAACGCGGTATTTAATGATGAATCCCAGTTCGGTTGCGGGACATATGATAACCGCGTCTGGTTGCAGAGGCCGGTGAACGGTACAATTGCATCCACTTTGCCTCGCGAAGCACTGCCGCACAAGGTGTGTATTGTTCTAAGTGACCTTAGCCTATAATGAAGGTCCCCTCGAATCGTGGTACTTGGAGCTTTAATGAGCTAACGTTATGTTGATGACATTCTTCGATCCCTTGTGGGTTTTTTCTAAATGGTTTTACATGACATTTTCTCAGGAAAATAATGCTCGTTCACATGCAGTTCGAGAAGCTCAAAAACTTTTTACATCATGATCATACTCCTCCTTGGCCTACCAGATCCCCAGACCTGTCCCATATAAAACCGTTTTAGGACTAGCGGAAACACTAGATACTGTCTTGTTATTCTGTACATGATTTGGTGGTGGCTGTTCAAGATTTGTGAGCCCATGTGAGTCCGACAATGCCGGACCGTGTTGTGGCATGTATTTCTTCAAGAGGCGGTCGCTATTGAAATTGCTTTCTATTTGTGTAATTGTACTTACTGTATTTGTATCTTTGTCTTAATTTTGGGATCAAGGGAACCTATCTTCTGTATCATTATATTTACTAAATTTAATTTCAATCCAATGCTGCCTTCTTGCTGCGCTATTTTCAATATTTCTGAGTGTAAATTCTAGTTTATTAAATACGATAAAACACTATTTTTATTCTTTAGATCTAGGAATCTTAAAGATGGCCAAGTCTATATTTTGAACTTCTATAAATCAAAAATCTCGGAGTATCAAACTTTTTAAGAACTTTGTATTTTCATTACAAAAACAATATCTATATAACAAAAAACCTTTTCTGTATAAAATATTTTGTATTAAACAATTATAATAACTTATCGCAAATTAAAAGTACTCAAGATTTCATTTATTATTAAATAAAAAAGCCATTTAAAAAATCCTGAAGTGACTGAATATGTTTCACATTTTAAGAAATTTGTAAATTATACATACATGGTTCTACAGCCTTAATAATAAATTTCTTTGATTGCTTAAAGTTTTATAATTCTTCTTTATCCAAATAAATATTAAGTATTCATATTTCATTATAGTAAGAAAATGATGAAAATGTTCATTATGTACTTATTTAAATTGAAACGTCTATGTACCGCATTTTTTTCTCTGTGTATCGAATTTACAGGTGCAATACGAGTTTGATATACAGAGGTTAGATTGCATTTTCTTGATTCAAAAACAGTTATTTTTACTTTCAAAAGAGACTCCTGGAAAAAAGCTCTCATGTTTCTTATGTATGAAACTATAAGTTTTATTTTAAAGAGTTTTTTAAATTATTTGGAAATGTTTATCAATTTTACGTAATACTAAAATACATTTCAAATATATTATTAATCCAATCTTCATACTTTTTGTGAACAGCCTCCATTAGTATAAATATTAGAAGGTTTTTCTGGAAAGCAAATTTTCATATTTTAAAAGAAAGCAAATAACTTTGAGAAAAACCAAATTAATATATAAATTATCGTTTAAAATGCTACTTCTTTAAACCAATATAATATTTCTTCTGATCCAGTAAATAAGTTTCTATATCGGAAAATGTTCTCTGGTTTTTATATCTCTTATCCATAATTTTCGCTGTAATATAAATTTCTACGTATATGACTATGAATTATTGTATTCGGTGTGATAAAAAACCGTGATATTTCTATAGCACTTTTTGATAATTTTAATATTAAAATTATTTTCAAAATTAGAATGTAGTCCATTTTTTCTAAGAAATATTGATTATGATTAGTCATTTATATACTGTCAATTTATAATTAGATGTATTCTAAATTAGACATTGTTTTAAAGATAGATTATAACGTACGTAGCTTCGGTTATCAAGTTTAAGTACCCAAAATCTTATGTTTTCTGAAAAGGGTTACAAAACGTCAGGAATGTTTGTCAGACAAATTTCATCTAGCAGATATGCTGCTTTTACGAAGTATCAATTATTTCGGCAATTTAACTGTTTGTTCTCCTGTTCGTTGTGATTCCGTATTTAAATAGCATATCGGTAATATTTAAAGAAACTATTCTAACTTTATACTTCAATTACGCAGGATTAACTGCAACAATTTTTCGTATCGTTTTAAAAATTTAACAAAATCGAAATTTATCTTACAAAGATACTAATTAGATTATGCAGCGTTTCAAAAATTAAACAGTTTGTAAACGAGCTGCTTTTTTACAAATAATAAAACAATAATTTTGAAAATAAATAGCTTTTGCCAATGTCTAGAAGGAATATTTTGTTTTATTAAAGTCCAACTTTTTACCTAAAAGAGTGTGCGTTATCAAGAAAAATCATATATATATATACTTATAATTTCAAAAAGTCGGGGAACAATAGCTCCACTACTGGAACAAGAAAAGACTCATACATAGTTTTAAAAAATTTAATTCATCATGTGAACACAATGGATTTTCATTAGGTAGAGATTGGTTCATTCACTCGAACAAAAATTCATTGTTATTTAATTAAGGGGTATTCAAGCCATAATGGTTAAGGAAAAAACTTTCTCTTCCTTTTCCAGTGCCTGTTCTTGTCCAGTGTTCATTATTAGGAACTTGGGGATCAAGAGTGTCCCGTCTGATTTCCTGAGGGTTGGAAGAACCTGCAGAAAACAAAAATCAGGGAAATGTTAAACAATCTTTCTTATTTATCTTGCTAATTCCCGTTAATTTTTATAATGTTCACATGAATATAATAAAAAAATTCTTAATTGAAATGTACATGAAAAATTTCGTTACACCTTTTTAAATCAAGGGCATCGTATTTTAAGTACAGAATCCAAATTTATTTTATAGACAGTTTCTAACGTCATTTCAGAATTCTACCTTAACGATCATGAATTATTCAGCAACGTTTCATCTAATTCACTTTTTATATGAATTTCTCATAAATTGTAAAGTGTGTTTACTTTACCTTGATTTTGGAGTGTGTTATTTTATTATATCGATTGGAACTTCTTTCAGCAAGTCATTTCTGCAAGTTATATTTGAAAATATGTTAGTGACGCCCAGGTTTTTTTTGCCCATTGAAATCAAGTTCAATTTTCAAGCAATGCTTTAAATAAAATGAAGGAAAAAAGTTAAATTTATTATTATAAAACAAAACTTAAAATGCGCATTATCAGAGTTTTATAAAAACTTTTCAACTGGATGTCATTAAAACCCATAGTCATAGGATCACTCTTCATTGAATCATGTAATATCTTTCACCTCAAAGTCTAATCTTGTCGTTCAAATCTTCCACTCTACTAATCCTACGTTAAACAGACCGCAGCCAATAAATAATATAATATAAGTCTTACTTTCTAGAATTCAATATATATATATATAACGTAAGTCACGGTTCACTCACAAGGATCTCAAATTTAATAATGCCATAGAAAAATCCCAAAAGGTTAATTTCATGAGATCCCTAAAATTCTTTACCTGTTCGATGGTGATCTTTGAAGCATCGAGAAGGAAACTAAGGATTTTGAAGCCGCCATTTTTTAAATTGAATTATTGTTAACCGATAATAGAAGTATTAAGTGAATTTAATTTTGTACACGAGGAATGTAGACGAAGGAAGTTAGATAACTTATAATTAGCTTCAAATTATGAAGAACTTATGCTTCAAAAACAAATATAGCTTTTTCGTTTTAAGATTATTAATTAAAAAATTGAATATTAAAAATTTGAGCTTATTTTCCCTTTGAGAAGACTGTTTTGTTACTTTTTTCGATTTTCAACTCACCTGCTAAAAGCATAGTTTCATTGAAGTCGTCTCTTAATATATTCATAACATCCCTTACTCCATTCGAGCCCTGCAAAGAAGGTTAAAGAAACTTATTATAATACACTATAGTAAAATAAAAAAAAATTCTACATTACATAATTATTCCTAAAATGTGACGACAAAAGAAAATACAAAAAGTAATAGCAATTTCTAAAAAAATGTAAAAGAATAATTCAACATAACTGCAAGGCAATAAAATTTTTTTAATTAAATTTCAATTTGTATCTTTAAGCCACAATTGGTTTAGTTAAATTGCTCTTGCCTTTTTCAAAAAATGTTCTCGTTTCTGAATAATAAAAATAGTTAAAATATACTTAAGTGAAAAAGGCATTAAAGCTCTCTTTTTTCATTTTAGCTGGAACGATTCTTTTAAATGCAAAATTCGACTGCTTTTTACGAGGGAAATTTTTTTAATGGACTAATTATGTAGGCATTTTCTAGATATCGTTATAGTAAATGTTTATTATTCCAGTATAAATGGTGTTAGTAACAAACCTTTTTTTTTTACAAATCCTTGGAATATTTAGATTTATGTTTTATGTTAGTTGAAATTTGCTTATGATTTCGTATTTTAGTTTTGAAACTTTCGATAAATAACATCAATAAAAAATTCGAGAACTAAACATATTCCTTATTTAATTAATTTTAAAAATAAAGTTTCTTCGCGCTATAATTATGGAAACATTTTCGTTCACAAATGCGATACCATTTAACTAATTAGGCTTAACAGCTTGCAATTTGTGGAATCTATAGAAGTATTCGAGTATTTGAGTTTTAAAGATTTATGAAGCGTTTTCGGAGTTCCAGTGGTATATGAAAAATATAAACCAAACCCTCCTTCTCTCTTTCGTACATATAGTATATCGCTTACCTTTAGTGGAAAATTAGCGGTCTTAGAGAAAAGTTTAAAAAATTTTACTTTATGCATGAGAAGTACATGTATCGATTTACCCATATGACGTGCTATTAATATTGGAACACTTCTTTTAAATGAAAAATATTTTCTTAGTTTCTAACTTTTCCTTTATATAAATAATGACAGTTCAGTTTTTACCACATTAAGTTACATGACTCTGTTAGTTAACCTGAATTTTCTTAACATGAGGTCGCGTTATTTTTTTAACACATGATAAAATAGAAACGTAATAGGAATAGTTGAGAAATAATCATTGTGTTTTCATATATATATATATATATATTTGTTATTAATTGTTATATTATTAATTATTGTTTCATATTATTAATTGTTAAGGTATTTGAATGAGCAATACTTTATGTAACAATCTTATGCAATAAAATGGAAAAAAAAAAAAAGATTATGTTTTTCTATCTGTTAAAAAAAGTCATTTTACTAAGGAATTCAGCTCATTCTCAATTGAAAACAGAATGCCTGCCTGGATTTTGTTCCTTTCTCTTAAGGGCCGCGAGGATTAATTTCCTTTCGCAAAGAACTGAAAAAAATCTAGAAAGCATAATGCTCATTTAATGATGTTCGTGTGCTTTACTTTTTCCCCTCTATCAGCCTCTCTCCAATTTCCTAAATTTTAGTTTTTCAAGTAGTCCTTATTCGTCAATATTTACCTTAATACATTGCAATTTGAAGATGGAATCATCGTCTTTCGAAAGGATAAAGTATAGTTATCTAGAGATTATGTTTCTTTCCAGAAGTGAGAAAAAATGTAGTTGAATGAAAAATTGAATTTAGAAGGGAATCTGAAGTTTTATCTAATGGAATTGAAGTAAACGGAAAATACAATTATTATTAATTGTTGATATGTTAAACGTATTTGTAATTTTTATAATTTTATTGTCTGAATGAAGTACTTTACTCCAAAAGTAATTTATTTTAAGTATTGCTTAAAATTATTTTAATCCAATACTAACTTACTTTAGTAATTCTCTATTATCGCGGCGTTTGTCAAATTACGATTATTCGTCACCAAATTCATGGAGCCTATTTTGCCGAATCATCGTCGGACGCCTCTGTAACAGGGAAGTACCCTAATTTCTTTAACCATGCTAATTAAGTACATAAATTTCTCCTTATAATGCAGTTATAAGACCGGTTCTTAGATTTGTTCCCTCCAGTTGGGTTCTTCGTTCAATAACTAGTACATCAAAACACAACTCTATTCAACACAGAGCATCAAAAGTCATAATCAAAGTAATTTTACTAACTAATAACCAGAACACTTAACATGAATGTGTCCCAATCACTGTAAAATGCACGCACTAATGTGCCATAATTTTCACAAACAAATATAAAAAGTAACCATTTCTCCAACAATCAACAAGGGAAGTGGAAAGGTTCAACAAAAGTCATAAGATAAACTTAGCATTATGTTAATGATATTAGGAAACAGGTCTTATTGAACACACTTTTCTAAATATTCTTCAAGGATCTTTTTTTCCGAAACTATCCCCTACTGATATCAACATCCATCATAATTGATTTCTATCTTTCTCTAAAGATGAAGGCCCAGAATTTTATGACAGAAAGACATTTATATAATAGGGAAACTCTCTCAGACAAACTGACGATTTATTAGAACATAACTTCTATAAAGGAGGTATTGGTATTATTTTCATTCTTCCAGATGGAGAGCAAGTCTTACAAAAAATTAATACCAGCTATATTTCCCTGAAATTTACTGGCGAACTACTTGAAATCAAGGATCAATCTCTACTTTTACCTAACAAACTCGACCATAGATTCAATCGGTTGATTGATTATTTTTCGAAATTTAAAATCTGCCGTAGGGCTATTGAAAGTGATTTAACTAACGATACCCACTTCATATATATTTAAACAACTCTACTAGAAAGGAAATTCCTGTGACTTTCTAGGGATAACCTGTATTTGTCAACATAAAAAACTATGAATGTACGGGTTTGCTAGCTAAGGAAGCAAAAAATATGTGACAGATTTCTCCTAAATCCCATTGAAAAAATGTGACGTTTGTAATAAAATTATAAAAATGCGCTGATACAAATACTCTGAATAAGTGCAGGCTTCTCAGACAGCTTCTGATAAAAACCCTAATTATTAACCTTAGCTTCTTCAAATTAATTACATCTACGATAGCAAGACTCAGAACTAATTCTACAAGGGCATAAGAATTCAACCAGACAACACAACCTATATACTCGTATTTATTATGTAGAAATAATCTAAATACTCCATTGACTCAAGAGCATACTTTTACTGTACAATTATTTTACCGAATATATATTTATACTGGATATAGTGCTACAGATCTATTTATCCCCACAGGAATTTCAATACTAGCTTATCTCGTAGTTGCAGTCATTTAGGTTTTTGAGACTGTATTATCTGTGGACACAACATTAATACTAACAAACAAAGCACCATGCGAGGTAATTTATAGTCTACAAAATAAATGTCAAATAAAGAATACGAAATAAACTTTGTTCAAATAAACCAGTATTCGAATTTAATATATGCTTTTTTTTATTGAAATATATTCTTTTAAGGAATTATTTCTAGTATTACTTCTTAATAAACATTCTCTGCTTTAGATTTTCAGTTCAAAGCATTGAATAGCTATTTCATGAATTCATAATATATATGGTGCAACTAATAATAAATAAAATAGAAAACTCTTTAAAGCTAGTTGATACAACATAAATTTTTTTTTCTAAAGAATGCGTGAGAGTGCATTTATAAATAGTAAAGATTTACCATCAAAAGAATACAATCTGTTGCTCGATGCTTAACTTAATTACAGGCGAAAATACGTACATAAGAATGGAAAGCTGTCAGCGAAATGATTCAATTTCGATATATATCGTTTATAGCAGCATAAAATTTGCTTAGAAGTAACATAATAAATTTCGTTACGTATAGATTAAAGGAAGCAGCAGAACTCATGAAATATCGCTCGGTCTTACCCCCATGGCAAGTCCCCAAATGATGGGCCGTCCGAAGAAAACCATCTTGGCTCCTCGAGCTATAGCCTTATAGATGTCGTAGCCACTTCTCACACCTCCATCCATGTAGACGTCAATTTTAGGATTTACACTCTTAACAGCATCTACGATACCTGGCAGTGCTTCTATCTGAAAGCACAGAGAATCACTTAATAAACTCGAGTCTTATGTTTATTTTTCTTAAAATTACGCTTTGAACATAATATTAAAGCTTACAGCAACGGTCTTCACAAACTTAACTGTAAAAATATCGCTACCATTGTTAATAACAAAAAGTGTTCACGAACGTGAATGGTATACCGTTTATTTTAATTGAAGTACAAACTAACTTTAACGCTATAACATTCAAACTCATAATCGTACTATCGTTTCGAACTATCCATTTTGTACTGCGTTAATATTCTGCCATTTAACGGTCTGGTTAACTGAGTATTTTTTATTTAGTTTTGCCTTTTCTTTGTGTATTTAAAATTTTGAGTTGAATTATAATTGCAGCTTTCGAAGAGAATGCATTAGCCTTCACTATAGCATATAAATACTCGTAAAAATATTATATCGTGAGCTTTCAGACGAAATGCGACTTCTCAAAATTAGAATATCACGATGAATCAATATTATATTTGTAGTTCATATTCTACGCGAACGTGGTTAAGTGGTAACGCAAAATCAATTTGGTACTTAGGATACACGAAATGTCCCTTTAGGAGCTTTAATTTTTATTTCGTAAATGAAAAATGGAATATGTACCGATAATTATATTTTTTGAAGAAAAAGAAAAATAGTTGTGTGTTTTCCTATTTTCTCTATGCAAACCACATTTTTTAAAAAAATTGATCATTTTAAAAGAATATAAAAATTGTAATGGTTTCTTGTCATAAAGAAAATGATTTCGCAATCAAAATGTTATATAAATCGTACCTAGCATACATTTCTCTGACAAACAAATTTATTGCTTTACGAAAATCATCGCGTAATATTAAGGAGCATGTCATAAATTTATAATAAGTCTCCTTATCGAAACTTTCTTCCAAAATATATATAACCTTGCGAAGAAAAAAAATTTGATACATTTTACACAGGGACATACAATGATTAACATTCATTTGAAAAACCTCATTGACATTAAATGAAAGTTTCAAATTGTAGAATATATTTACACAAGAAAAACTTTTATTGATTCGAATATGGGTAAAACTTTAAAATATCCTCACTTTCTGTATGTTAATGAAATGAAAATATTATTTTAATCATGCATGTGTCAATTAATTACGTGAAAATTTCTTCTAACTTCGGTATAATGTTTTAACAAAAATTGAGTTTGTATATGTAAAAATGTTCCAACCTAAAGAGAATGTGTATTTTTTTTCATTATTATTTGTGAAAATTTAACTTATGTTATTAAAATTTAACTATAGAAGAGCATTTCATAAACAAGGTTTAATCAAACACAAAGTGCATAAAACAACGATTTCTATAAATGTTCGTTTCTTTGCAAACCTCTATTTTTAGAGCCATTCACATGTCATAAATCACACATGTTCAGACAAGATAACAGTGTTGATTCTGAAGTGCAAACAACTATTTTCGTTTAAACTCCTTGAACAAAAATTTCATTCTTCGATAAAATATATGCAACTTGGGTTCAATTAAAATGCACTTGGTCGCAAAAAATGTATGCTAATTGGAGTCACGATCACAAAATTCTATATGTATGCAGTGTATGGGACGACTATAAGGAAACGATTACAAATTCAGAACAAATGATCGTTTTATTAAGAAGTTATGGTATGAAAAGGGTTATACATCAGTAAGTGGTAAAGCTACAACCGACATCTCTACGAGCCAAAACACGACATGTCACCGAATCAGTTGAGTGACATGTAACCCATTATGACAAATTCTGCCATAAAATTTGCTAATAGGCAGTTAATATAGCGATTATATAGAACGGCTGCTGTTGCTTTCCACGCACGTAACAGACGTGCTCTTATAATGAGTGATCAAGAAACTTGCATACCATGGCAATGCATTATATCCTCCAAAACATTATTGGGAGTGTAGCGCAATTTATAGCCAAGTGTTGTCTCGCTGATATATGTCATCAAGTTGACTTGATAGGATAGTCAGGATAGTCGTTAAATTGTCGTCGACGTAACTACGAGAGATAAAAATGCTGACTGAAATGGTGACTGAAGGAGATCGAAAGACTCAATCGACAATTCCGCCACACTATTAAAACTTATGTAACAGTAATTTCTGTATGCTGATCAACAATAAATAAATAATCGATTCATCAGCCTTACCACCTCCTTACGCGTTTGCGCTGGTTATCAACACTGTTACTGAAACGAAATGCATCGTTGATGATTACACGTCTCCAAATGGACGCACACCAGATCGACTAAAATCAGCCAAAATCAAATCAATACCTCCCTAGATGAAAGATCCTAAGCTTAACTGACGGTTAACTCCTTCTTCTCTGGCCCATTATTGCCAACACCACTCGAAAAATGACCATGTCACTCCAACAAAGGTGGAGGTTCTTTCACCTGTTTGACCAAATTGCTTCACTGGTCCTTACTGTACAACCACTGTCAAAGTATGTCAACTTTAGTACTGTCATCGGGTACGTCTCTGAAGCATCGCTAGAATCAGTATTGGGCATACAAAAAGACATATACGTTCGAGGATCCCAATAATGTGATTACTCATACTTAAAAAAGTACCTGAAGCTCATCTCATACCTGCGTAGCACATTTCTCTATGTCTCACTGTCGTCAAAAATTTAATGATTTACATATCTTTACCTGGTTTACATATATACTCAGTTTCGAGACAGAAGTTCAATTTCATCTGGGTGCATATATTTTTTGCAACAGAGTACCTTTCTTTAAATCCAGTAAACAAGTTTCTGACTCAATAAACTAAAAATAAATACTTGAGCGTGTCATATGCGAAATTTCATAATTTTTAAGATGTTTGAAAAATGAGTTTTGTATTTGAGATTCTTCAATGTCAGCCAAATACACTAAAAGAAACAAGAACATGGGTTGTATTGTCTCAAAGTACACGTATGAACTTCCTGTCTATTTTCACTGCATTTAGAGACAATTCAAAGATTAGCGATGGTGATCGTGCTTTTGAACCATAATCATGTGACGAAGTAACGCCTCAACTGGTACCCCAAATCCATAACAGACATTTATGAGGTTTTAAATTCTGACAGATTTATCGTGTATCCATTCCACTACACGAGGATCTTTGAAAGAAGAGACACGATTACGCCATAGTTGAATAAAGACTTATCTAGAAAACTCCAAAAAATTTAATAATGAACACTTACTGTAGCTGGATCACCATCCATTTGCCTTCCACCGTGGTTAGAGACCATAATGGCGTCCGCTCCCGCCTCAACTGCTCTAATGGCGTCTTTTCCTGAAAGCGTGAAACACGTGTTCATTTTCACACACATACACTTTTACATATTTGGATTCTTCGTTTCACAAAGCTCAAAATATCTTAAAATTAGAATCGGAAATGTTCAGTTTTGAAATTATTATCGAGGGGACATTACTCAGTTTAAGGTAGTGGTGATCAGAGTATTCTTAATTATCGGTTCAATCATCACACACTGTTAAGAAATTTAGAATGTACAAGATGTTTACCGAATATTCTAGCTTTGAAAAGCTACAATTACAAAACACCCATTTTGGAAAAATTAAATTAAAAATAATATTTAAAAAAAGTGTATAAAATTATAAATGTGACCCTGACTAGAAACGCGAACAATATTAAATGGTAGAATACGATGGTCTCAAAGCGAATGACGACCTAGTTTCCACGAAGCCTTGATTTAAATAAAATCTTTTTTCTTAAAGGTTACACAAAAAATAATGTGTGTTTTTGCAGCTACTGGCAAACATTTACGCATTCAAAATAACAGCCGTTCAAACTGTAACACCGAACTGGCTAGAAAAAAAAGAGTCGAATGAGTTCTATCATCTACTGGATATAGCTCGTACTCGTATTTCTGGCGGTGTATGATTACATTGAATATTTAAAATTTTATAAACTTTAAAGTATTATTTTATTTTCCAAAAAAGGTTGTAAACTCTTTAATTTTGTAATAGAAGCTCTTGGTAGTTGGGATATTTTTTTGTAAACATCCTGTATTAGAAATCGCTTGCGAATACGTATTTAGTATACAATTCCATTTCGTTCTGATCTCCTCCCCTTCTAAATATTTCTATCGAACATTTGTGGAACTAATGAAAGGATTCAAATGAAATTTGAAATATAGGATGTCTTTTAATTACTTCTCTAATTCTGCAAAAACACCGGATCCTATTATGAGAAAAACTCTGTTTTTAAAATTAATTAACTAACATAACTTAGTTTCCTTTGAGTAGAATTAAAATTGTTCCAATTTTGTTTGGCTACCATATTATTTGCGGAAGAGTGATCTCTACTTCAGGTTTTAACTTTTCAATTATAGACAAAGATAGAAGGAATTTATATATAATCCCTAATATTTTAATTGCTCAAATATACATAGATAATCATTCAATCATATAAGAGTTAGATACATAACACAGACACACAAGTATATATATATATATATATATATATATACGTGTTATTATTACTCCTTAACCTTGTAGAATATTAGATGTTGCGCTGTGTTGACGCGCCTTTTTTCTTTATTTAACATTGATGTTACTATGTTCTTTATCTTGTACTTTTTTTTTGTATATGTAATTACGATATCAGAAGGATAATATTTGTGAAATATCTTTGCGCCCTTATATTGGTAGTCATACCTGACAGAATTCCCTTGGCAACTACGTTCAGTGATGTGATACTTTTCAACCATGTGATGTCCTCGAATGTAGCTTGAGGACTAAATTTCACTGTATCGAAGTTGATGTTCTCCGTCCTGTCAAAAGAAAGCCATTTAAGAATCTAAATATAAAATTTTATTTCATGTTTATAAGTAATGTGCATTCTTAAAGCTCACTGAAGGGGAATTTTATAGGGTGTACCTCTGTACCAAAACTTTAAGGAAAGGTAAAATAAAAAGGAAGAAGCTTTTTATACAGTAAGGTGGGGTCACAAATAAAACGTTTTGGCGGAAAAAACGAGAAATATGGAAAAAATGAAAGATTGACTTTTATTTTCATAAATAATTATAGAAAATGCTCAAATATTCCACCACCAACATCATTATAAACCTAGAAAGAACTAGAAAGTGAATGATGTACACTTTCAAAGTCACGAACAGTTGCTTCAGCGAGTGATTTTTTTTTTTCAATTAGGCTCTCATCAGTGTTAATTGAAGTTCCACAGATGAGTGTATTGTGGTTTAGACAAAAGAAAAAAACAATATTTGAAAAGCAGTGCAAATGTACTGGACAAGCGATTATCCTCTTCATCCAATTTATTGAGAGTCAATCGTATTATAGAGATAATTACGTACAATAATGCCAAAAAGGACTAGAGCCCCGTAGTGATACCCCGTAGTTGTAGCAAGTATAGATCAAAAAGGAAATCTTTCACAAGACCTCTCCTTACCTCACTCCTTCAGGGAATTGGAAATCCCTCCTTCCGTTGCAGGTGAGTACAGTTTCAATTGGAGAGTCCACTGTGAGAGCGAGAGCTTTAAATCCAGCTTTCTCAGCCCTCTGTACCAGCTCTATGGTCCAGGTTCGGTTGTCAAAGATGTACATCTGCATCCACAGAGTGAGGGGGGTTCCCTCGGCGGCACGAGCCACGTCTTCGAGGCGGGTGGTCGCAAAGCTGCTCAGGATCATGATGGTTCGAAACGATGACATACCTGTCAAATTAAAGGTCATGCATTACGATATGGCTGTTAAGATTATTCTAGCGGAATCTTATTAATTAAACACTTTGAATGTAATTTAAACAATTGAAGTTCTCGAAATTGTGTGAATTAAGAAAAAATGTCCATAACAATAAATACCATACATAAAAACTGCAAGATGTATAAATATTATTGATAAAACCTCTTTGCTTTAATGAGAAAAAACGTATCGGTAGAAAACCTAAATATCCACTTATCAACTTATCATGTGTGTAATTATATGTAAACATGATCAGAGGAAACTCGGTTAATTATATATCAAACAAATAACAGTCAAATTTAGAAAATATAATTGCTCACTTCCTTTACTAATTAATGCATCATTTGAAAAACCATAAAAATACTCCAAAAAGCATAAAACAGTTAGTAAAAAATATGCTACTTAGCTAAACATCATCATTCTTTGCACGTGGAATAAAATTTTCGAGCGTTGACAGAGTGCAAACATTTAACTCGAAAAAACTATTTTTAATTATTGCCAGAATGCAACCTCTGAATTCTGGAAATGCCCGCAAAACAATCAGAGGAAATTACAACAATTAATAAAATTAAACATATATATAGTTATATATATATAACACATGGATCAATAAGTCCCGAGACTAACATTGAAAACAACATTTTTTTTGCAAAATTTTTTTTTATTCATCAACATAATCACCTTTTAGGGTGATACAATCGTTCCAACGCTTTTCCAATTTTTCAATACCATGTTTATAAAAAAAATTATCTTTCGCTTCAAAATAAGCTTCAGTTTCAGCGATGACCTCCTCATTTGAGCCAAATCTTTTTCCCTGGAGCATTTTTTTAAGATCAGCAAAGAGCCAGTAGTCACTGGGGCTAAATCTGGCGAGTATGGGGGGGTGGGGAAGCAGATCAAAGCCCAATTCGTTCAATTTTGCCATTGTTTTCATCGACTTGTGGCAGGGTGCATTGTCTTGGTGAAAAAGGATTTTTTTTCTCTGCATGTGCGGTCGTTTTTTTGCGATTTCCTCCTTCAAACGCACCAGCAAGTCAATATAATAATCACTGTTGATCGATTTACCTTTTTCGAGGTAGTCAATGAAAATCACGCCATGCGTATCCCAAAAAACTAACGCCATGACTTTGCCAGCTGACTGCTGCGTTTTCGGACGGCTTTCGCCAGCTGTGCGCCACTCAGATGACTGCCGCTTCGACTCTGGAGTGTAGTGATGTATTCATGTTTCGTTCATGGTCACGTAACGACGCAAGAAATCTTTTTTGTTGCGAGTAAATAGCGATAAACAGCTTTCTGAATCATCGACTCGTTGCTGTTTTTGTTCCATCGAAAGCAATCGCGGCACCCACTTGGAAAAAACCTTTTTCATGCTCAATTTTTCATGAAGGATAGTAAATACACTTCCATATGATATCTGTGTCATCTCAGCAATCTCACGGAGCTTCACTTTACGATCTTTCATTATAATTTTTGTCACTTCACTCACATTTTCCGGTGTAACGGCTTCCACAGGTCTACCCGAGCGTTCCGCGTCATTTGTGTCGGTACGACCACGTTTAAACTCGGCAAACCACCGACAAATCGTTGCTTTTGATGGACAAGAGTCCGGGTAACATTTTTCAATCCATTGTTTCGCTTGCACGGTGTTTTTACCCATTAAAAAACAATGTTTTATCAGAACACGAAACTCGGTTTTTTCCATTTTTTAAACAAACTACAAAACGACTTTACTCCAACCTCGATAACTCAGCTGTTTCTGGTCCGATCGACTTAAAATTTTGACACGTTTCAAGCAAAGGTTAGTACTCTAGAAAGACCTGGTTACTGGTTTACTAGCTGAGCCACTGTTAGTCGTGGAACTCTATTGATCCATGTGTTATATATATATATATATATATATATATATATATATATATATATATAAGGGTAAATTAATGAATGAATAATCCAAATGTTGAAGAATTAAGGTCAATAATAATTCTATTTTATAAAGTATAACTAAAAAGAAATAACAATTTGAAACAAATCCAAAGTGGACATCCTAATAATTTAAATAGCTAATTCAGGCTTAGTAGCGAACTACCATCATTGACTTTTTGGGTATGTATAGATTTCTCTTTTCAATTAGAAAATAGTGAAAAAAACATGAGCTAATGTAGGGCAATATTTAATGAAGAAGTATACTCATAAACTTAGATGCTGGAATGCAAAATGGATGCCAATAAATGTAGGGAACAGAATGGCATAAATAGAACGATATTGACTATTGTAAAGTTAATTAAATGAAAAAGGAGGAACTTGTGTGTGTGTGTGTGTGTGTGTGAAAATTGTAAATAACACATTCACATACATTATAGCTGATTCAGCGACACGTGTAATCTTGATGTTAACTTGATTTTATCAAAGGTAAATATGACTGACGGTATACGAAATTATTTGTGCAAGAAGAAAAGAAAAGGAACCAATAACACTGAAAAGAACAAATTATATATATATGTTAATCAAATTTTTTGTAATACACATTTTAATTTTTTCGTACTTCTCATTCTTAGATGTGTTATGTACAACTTGCATGCGTTAGAAAAGGTACACAAAAAATTTCGCTGAACATGTTACTAATCCGATTACCAATGAATTGATAAAGGGAGTTTAAATTTCAAAATCTCCAAGCGAGTTTGGGCACCAAAGTGAACAACTTTCCTTAGGCGGAGAAACTGATAAGCTTTTTGTACATAAGTTAGTTGAGAATGCGATTTAACTTTATGAAGATTGTGTGCGACCAAATGCTCAGCTTTCTTATATTTATGTAAATGAAACGTTAATTTTTTAAGTTGTGTTGTATCTCAACCTGTTGCATGTTTTATTAGCCGAATATTCTCGGTTTTATTTAACCTCGGAAAAAAGTACTCTATTGGGCTAATTATATTAATTTGAAACATCTTCTAGAGGCCGTGGTTTGCGAGTCGCGGGCTCGTGTCCAACGTTGATTCTGTTGTGCAACGGTCTTCGGTCTTGAAGCCAATAAAGGATCATTTTGAGCGGAGATAAAACTGTCGGGGATTGAAGTTCTCACATTAGTGTGGTGTGTAAGCTAGGAGAAGGGGCTAGTTTAGGTGTTATTCTCGTGACTAAACAATGGTTCAAATTATGGAATCCGTCTCTTATAGGCTTCTTGTTGCTTCAAAGAGCGATGTAAATAAATAATCACTCAGTCAATTCAAACATCTCCTGCAGAAAAATAAGACTAATTCAATCATTCTGCATGACCTATATTCATTGCAGATGAGCTTCTAAAATTATGCGAAATTTTCGAAATTGGCTTTTGAGCATTGATACAAAATATGCATGAATACTTAATCCACTCGTTCTATGTTATATCAGTAAAATAAAAATGAAATTGATTGGTAATGGTGTTCTGACATCCATCATGAAAGAAAGATTCAGAGGAATGACCTTCAAGAGAATACTCCAAAAGTTGTATCATTTGAACATGCTGCGTTAAAAATATGGTTTCTTCAATTCAAGTACAGCCTCCTATTAGGAGAAAATGAGTAAGCATTTCTTAATATTCTGCTATAAAGATAAGAATAAAAAATAGACGAATACAGTGGTTTACATGTTAAAAGGATATCAAATGTTAAGAATGTAATAAACGCAATCACTTCATTCTATTGCACCATCCAATTTGAAAATACCACACGATCTTGATGAAAGAATAAAGCTGATATAGTTTCAATGCAAAGGAACTTCAATGGTTCTGCTCTGGTTGCAATAAATGAATGGATACCGTACTGCTATTTTCAACAATTTATTTCTAAATTAACTATTTTATAACATACATAATATATATCTAGCTATAATATTAATTATTGTTAAACTTATTATTTTCAATGCAAAATGAAATTAATTGAAAGGTGCTAGTTCAACTCTAGAAAATTTAATAAGAATTCTTAACAATGTTTTTCGTTATATCCGTTCTCAAGAATGTATATCAGATTCTCTCTGTGTGTTTTTTCCTTCTTGAAATTTCTGAGTGGAATGAATTTTGACCACGAGAAATATAACTTTCTGTTGATTGGCTATAACTCAAATAATAATTTCATCTACTGATCTATGGACGCCTAGATTGCGAAGTGATAAGATATTTGATGCGTGCTTATTTTCGATCACTGGGATGCAAGATATTTATTTTTACTTCCATGTTAATGTGCAGTTAAAATGTCATTTAAGTTTTCTCAAAGCACACAGCTACGTTTTAACTGGGTCCTTTTATGGAACATGAACGGCACCAAAAATGAATCTGGTGTGGTGAATGATGAAGGAAATGAAAATGAAATGATGAATGACAAATGACACAGGTGAACACTATGTGTCGTTGCTGCATTCCGTCATTCTATTCTAAAAATGACTTAATTTATAAATTGCGTTTTGCCAAATTTCGAAGCAATAAATTATTTTTATAAATATTAAACCTTAGTCACTCCGAAAGAAAATAACCGCAAGTATGAAAGATGTGATAAAAACAATAGTCCAACAAAAAAGAATGGAGAACGATGCCATTTCTACCACATTTACTTACAATCTCTGAGCGCCAATTATACATAACCAAATATATTCGTAAATTACAAAATATATAAGGCTTCCAAACTCATTCTTTGACTATCCCGATTTTGCGGTCAAGAAAACAAATTACATTAAAATAAAGAATAACCACCTTACGCAGTCAAGAACCAAAATGTATTCTGAAATATTACCCATGAAACCGTGCGCTCTCAGTTAGACAAGACAAGGCGCCTCCTGGTGGTATCCAAATAAATTATTTCCAACAAGGTGTATACAATCCTAAATGTGATGGAATTGACTCAAGTGACGAAGACTACAATAATTTCATCTCTGAAAGTGTTCAATTTACTGCACAGTGTAAAAATGGATCACTTGCCGAAAAACGAACGAATTATCGATCGCTTTTAAGCAGCTCTGTCACACGCTTAATGTTTTTGATCACTATCCGGTAGCAATTGCTTGATACGTTTCTTAGTTCAGTTTAGTAATGAATAACTTAATCTTCATATTTCGAACATTAATCAATTTCTTTTTCGATTTCTTCCGGTTGCAGAGTTTTTCTATTTCAGAATTCAATTATTTAATCATCGAATCTCTCTTCAATTAATTATATTTTCTATTCGCTTTCAAGGTCTCTAAATTAGAATTCTGATCTTCAAGATCAGTTTCGATTTTAGCAGACAATTTAGTTAATTGTGTTCAATAAGTCTAAAATTTAATTTAAGCTATAGAAATCATCTCATTCAATTCAGTATTCAATTTTCAATCAAGAAAATAATTACTAGATCAAATCTATAATCAATTCGAAAATTATAATTCAAATAATGCAGTTCAAATTACTTACCCCATACTTCTTTCAAGTACAGCTCAAATTCAAGGATAAAGCATTAATAACCTTTTAAATCAAAATTCAATCTTCAGTTTTAATTTCAGAAATCAACATTTCAATATATATTCTAAAGGTCCTGAGGTGAAGGACCACTAATGTAGTATTCGACGAACGCGCAGCATCGCACTCTTCTCAAGTTCTATTTTTTCCCCTCTATTTCGAATGACGTTGCCATTTGGGATTTAACAAACTATACAAAAAAATCATTGAGCTCGCGACAAGCTTCAGGAAACGAAAATGTCATCTTAGATGAGAATCGTAGCATTGAGGTTTCTGGTGCGTCACTTTGCTATGTATATTTATTTGGAAATTGTACTTTATATTTTTAAAGAAGTCATATATATTATTAATTACAGCTTACAAGTATTTTTAGAGAAAAGAAAGAAAAAGATTAATTATTGACCTTCCACCGTGGCCAGTTCTCCTCGAGGGTCTGCCAACCTCTGCAAAGCTACTGGTGACAGTCCAATTGGGAAGTCTACATCTATGCCTTGAGTTGATGTTTCAAGGCTGTTCTTGGACACATCGCGCAGCATCTTGGGAATAATATTGATTCTATACAGTGAATGAGAAAAATATAAAATAAATGAATCAGTATTAGTAGTAGCAATTTACCGCATTCGGAAATATTTTTAAAAAGTCAAGGAGGAAAGGTATCATAAAAAAATAAAGACGTAAGGATCAAGGTAATTTTTTTCCATGAGTATCGATTTCATTAGAGATAAATGCAGAGAGGCATGATAAAA
>BMAW01046019.1:0-16758 GCA_019974015.1 Nephila pilipes
GTATGCATTTGCAGGAAAACCCTCATTTATCTACTGATTGAAGCAAACTGAAGTCCAGCCGTTTAAAATTCTGATATATTTCGGTATCTTAACAATGCAAAACTAGTGATTGTATGCAAGCTGTCCTAAACACTTGGCTTTGCAATTATGAAAAAACCAACAGATTTTAAAAAAGTTTTTTTTTTTCGTTATTTCTATCAATGCATAAGGGGGCCGCGGTAGCCTAGTGGTCATGGTTCTGGATTCGTGGCCGTAGGTTATAGTTCAGACGGTGGTTCGATCCTTGGCCGCTAAAGACCTGCCGTGTAGCCGAGGCTGATGCACGTTAAATCTGTTCGGGGCCTAAAGTTCTCAAGGTGTAGTGTTGATGTTAGGAGAGGGGGTACCAGCTCAGGTGTCGTCCTCGTCACTTGACCGAGGTTCAAAATTACGAGGTCCGTTGCCAATAGTCCTCGTGTTGCTTCTAGTGCGACGTTAATAAAAACTAAACTAAAACTATCAATGCATAATAAATTTTTCAAGTAATGCTCTACAGAAGCTTAAAAATTATTCATTTGTGATAAATTGAAGAGTTTAAAAAGTTTTTAATGAAATATTATTTTCGAAACTGAAAATATTTATTAATATAAGAAAAACGAAAAAATGGAATATATTCATTGTTTTCATATATGCTTTGTAAACAAGTAGATATTTATGCAGCGATATTTTTGGAGATTTATAAATATTTTATAAATACTTAATTCTATTTGATAATTTTAATGTGAATTAATCGATCAAAGAATATATCCCACTCACAGAAAAAGTAATTTGTCCAAATAAGTAAAATAACAAATTCCCCTCCTCTAGCTCAGTTTGTTAAGGCTTCAAATTAATAATAAATCAAAACTGAGTACATAATCTATTTTCTTCTTTAAAGCGTCTTTTTGGCTTACTTAATTAAATGGTTATATCTCAAAAAATGCATCCAAGAATATATGTAATTCAAACGCAATAAAATCTCAAACCAAGCTGATATACCGACACTTATTGATACCTTGTGCACCAATTGATTTCGACTAAAGAAATTCTTTTCCTCACCCTTTTGAACGAATATCTCAAAGGAAAATGCCTCAACACAAAGGGAAAGAACGAGGTTCCCTTTTGAGCCATAAAATTTTATTGTGTCGCTACAACCCTCTCCACTTATCTATCGTGTTAAATCTTTAAGGACTTTGGAAAAAATACGGGTAAAACGAACTTGAAGTAATCCTGGGAAGGACAAAAATTACGTGTGGTCCGTTTTCGGCGAGCGCACGGCCATATGGAATTATATGTTTCATCGCTTTTTGAAGTATCTGGACACGACGGGATTATGCGGGCATAACCCTCTGACTGTAAATGCATTCTCTCTTTTATTATCTTCATGACAAATCTATTTCCCTAGCAAAAATTAAATTTCACAAAATCAAAGATATTAGTATAAATAGAAATGCAAAAGCGATAATATTCATTGTAGTTCTATCCTATAAAAATAAACAATCAATTTCAAAGATGAAAGATTATCACTTATCAACAAAGAACTGGCTGATCCAATAAAAAACGTAGAATTTTTTTTTTTTTTTTCTGTCAGTGTATGAATACTTTTTACATGCCTCGAAATCACTAGGCTTTAATCTTCTCTCTGTGTGTATATATATATATAATATGCTTATTCAGTTTTTTACATTATATTCATATTTGTTAAACATTGATTGGATATTAGATGGTATACTTGTTTTTCGTCCAAGTGAATTGAAAGACATAGAAATTCAGCTTAAAGCATAAAATTTTTTTAATAAGGTCCGACTTTTAAATAATATTTTGAATAATTTACTATGTCTATTTATTGTGTAAGAATAAATAAACTTTTGAAAGCAGGTTGGAAAATGAAATTTTTTTAATTGAATACACCAATTTATATTGTCGAACGTAACCTTGATATCGATAATTATAACAGCAACATGTTCTGGAGAAAAATCAAAATTTTCCAAGTATAACACTCCACATGTATTAATAATACAAAACAATTTACAAAATTACGTAACAGAAATCAATAAAATTTTGAAGTAAGATTTACTCATGTTTAATACTTATTAATGCTTTATTTCAAGAGATAAAAGTACTTGAAAAGTATAAAAAAAAAAAAAAAGTGTCGAAAATCGGCTTGAAGCAAATACTATATTCTCACGTGACGAAAAAACAGTTTGTAAACATTGAAAGAATACCATTACAAAATTCTAGAAACCAGTCAAAGATAAAAAGTCTGCATAATATTCAAGAACTGTTGAAATTAAAATTAAAAAACTTAAAATATCATAATTGCAAAAAGGAAAAAAAATTGAAAGTGAAAATAAAAAATTCATAAATCTAAATAAAACAAGGCCATCTCTATCAAAAACTGTTACATAACTGAATCTAAAAAGAAACCATTTCATAATATCATTTACTTAATAAATAGTAATACACTTTTCAACATGAAATTTTTGAAAAGGGTTTTTGCGATAAGTACAATAAAAAGGCAGTTCATTAGAAAGGTGATGCAAGTTCAAATATCAGCATTATGACATCAGAGGGGATGTCACGGCAAGCAAACGCTTGGAATGCGTGAGCTCGGTACTAAGGCAACTTATAAAGAAGGAGGATGGACGCAATTCCAGATATTCCCTGTAAGTGAAATCGCAAGCTCATAATGGCTACCAGAAACCATCAGGATGCCTTTACGCATGGTAGAATGATCAGCAAGCTTGAAGACGGGCGTTGTTTGACTAGTGTATCACAAGAATTTGGAATAAACCAAAGTGTATTTTGGAAGAAATGAAAAAAAGCTTTCCAAATGACGGATGCAGCTGCAAGAAAGGCTGGCTGTGGTTGCCCCGAAGGAACAGCGGCGAACGATGACCGGTACGCGGATCTTTTTACAGTCTGTTTAAAGATGGCTTGAACACTGCATACCTTTAACAGCAGCACCATTTAAAGTGGTGTCAAGAACATAAAAGATTTCAATCTCATCAAAGGAATCGGGTTCTCTTTACTGATGAGAGTCGTTTCAATCCGAGCAACGATTCTTATCGCCAGTTAATATGGAGGCCAGTACGGACACAGTTTCATCCCACTAACATCAGGGAAAGAAACCGTTGTAGATGGTCCTGGAGTGCTTGTACGGGGAGGCATATATTTTCGACAGCGGTTCACTTACCAGAGATCGTTACTGCGATGAACTTATTCATCCTAACGGATGTCTGTTCCGAGGTGACATTGTTCCAGTGTCTATTTTTGTGGACGACAATGCACGCTCTCACTGGACCTCTGCTCTCGAGGAGCTTCTAGAAAGTGAGGCTATCTACTGAATGGATTGGCCATCGTTCTCCCCTGATTTAAATTGCATCGAATATGTGGGGAATAATTTGGGGAGACGCCTGGCAGCAAGATCGTCCGGAGACCGCCAGACCATTGAAATAGATTAACTAGAAGTATAGCAATCATTGTTGCAGCAGCATTGTGTAGAATGTAATACATCATGCACGTGTGTGTGCGATGTATTACACTCTAAACAATAACAGTTGTCTACTTTAAAAATGCTTCCATTCGTTCGAGCCCGATGAAGAAACTTGAAAATCTTGAATTAGAAGTTTATTAATTTTGCAAGAGATATAGAGAGAGAGCACAATTATATATACATGGTTATAGCGGTAACGTAGCTCAATCGACGTCCACTCGATTCCGTGATTTACATAATACAAATCTGAGGAAGCCAGGTGCATAGTTTCGCTCTCGTGGCCAAAATGAAAGAGAGCGAAAATTTCCATGCTAGAGATTTATCTGCAAGAATTTCTTCAGATCACGTGGTTTTTGGTGGAGGGGTCTTTAGGTATTTTAATTAGAAATGAAAATTCTAGTACAGTAAATACCTATAATGTTTTGAAGTATGTGAAAGGTTGACTGAGCAGATTTCAAGAGTGCGGGATTACACAAATTAAAAGCTAAATTAGAATGGTATCAGGAAAGGGTACATTAGGAAATGAAATTAAAATTTAAGAGAAATCATTACACGCATATATAAAAGTTTTAAAAATATTCTGCTTGAAAAAAAATTGTGTCAGAAAAACTGGGATACTTCGTTATTTTTTTAAGTATGTGAATTAAGGACATAATATTATCAAATTACATTATAAATATACTATCCGAAATTAACTTGTAGAGTTGTAAGTCATTTTCTTAAAGCGTAGTATAAAAAATTGAAATAAATTATTTGTAGGAAAAACTAACTAATAATGTTTGCAAATCAACACTGTTAATATTAAACTGAAAATGTATTTTCAAAACTTCTTTAATGTTTTTATTGGTCAACAAATATTTAAACCCATCAATCGCACTTAATCCAGTATCCAATCAGAACACGATATCTCGTCCTCGCATCTTTCACAAAATTTTTTTAAGGCGCTGACGCGAAAGGCACCCATAAAGTTGAGCACCGTAGTTACTACTATTTTTTCTCATAGCTGGACCTGGATGGGAAAGAATAGTCCCACTGTAGCTCATGCATGTCGTAAGAGATGATTTTAATGGGTACCCAGCGTCTGAGGGTATAGTCGAGCACCTTGCCTTTGGGGATTATCTCCGGGGCCTCTTTATTCAGGTGAGCACGGGCATCATGACCCGGAGTGGCCTTTTTCTTTCCCCTATATTTGGTAAGCGCGGGTGACGCTCCCCCCGGGATACCTTAGCGATCCTTTCTATTTTCGACCCTCCTTCTTGTGAAACTTTTTGTCTTTTTTCCAATTTTTTTTTTCAAACATCGTGACCACAGTTATATCTTGTTTGGCGCAGCATAGGCACGTCTGACTCTTGTGCCGTTAAACTTCACTTCTCACTTTTACTCGTAACTATAGAAAGCTCTTTTTGCTAAAAATATTGAATTTTCTGACAAATAAATTCAATCTCCTTTTTAAAAATTTAATGCACTTTTAAAATCACAAAATTAATTTATCCTTTGTTAATTACCTCTATATTTTTTTAAAAAATAACTTTAAAATAAAATCGCAGTCCTGGGCAAGTGAAGCCGATGTTCAGCTCCAAAAAAATACAAGATATAAAGATTAAAAGCGGTGATGCTCATGAACTTCAAATTAAGGTATCTAACTTCTGTTGATGTAGATCATGTATCATGAGAAGGTGTTTGTTATATTCTTAATATTTGCTACTATTAATTATAGACTATTCTAATTTGAACTCTTATCGAATAAAATGACTTTATTTTTTTTAGTAAATATTCATTCCCACCAAAATATATGAAATTATTACTACCAAGAACTGACCAATCAAAAGGTCTGGTGGAAGATTCTAGTGAAATATTTGTGGCAAAGACAACTATTTTAAAAGCTCTAAAATATATTTGACCTCTTTCAGGCTTTCAACATTTGTGGAATGCATCATGGAACAATTTAGGCATTTTATTGACCGAGATTGCAATCCCTACGTATTTTTGACTATCGTTAAGAACTAGCTTGGATAAGAACTTTTCCTTTTATCACTTAAAAATTACATATTTTCATTCGTCATCTAGTGTACATTTGTCAAAAAGGTTGATTTAATGCTTGGTGAGCTTAAATTAAAATTTTTGAATTTCTGTTTCGTGTTGGAAATTTTCTCATAAGACAATTTTTTTTTTTTTTTTTTTTTTTTGTGAATATTTGGAAAAATGTAGTTTTATCCATATTAAAATTCATTTACGAATATATAAAAAACCAGCAGAGAAAAACAGTAATTAAGTTTCAAGATCATTTTAATGCATTTTAAGAGGTCAAGCATGCAATATAGTTGATTTTTGGAACAATATTTTTCATGCAAGATGAATTCAAAAATATTTTTGATGTATTTATAGAAACGTATAAAAATAATTATATCTCCTTATATCTTGATGCACGCAAAGTCCATGTAAGAAAACAAGATTAAATAGCTCTAGAGGTACCGAATTTCATGTTTATGTGGTAAAATAATCACACTATTGGTGTACACTGGGACATTAATGGGTTTCAAACCTCCTCCTTCCTCCTTAGTAATGATTAATCTGATTTATTTAAATTGTTGTTTCCATCTACGATTGTGGAGAAGTAAAAATATGGACTCTTGCCAAAAGAGAAAATTCTCTGCATGCCGCTGTCAAGTAAACTGATGGTAGCTGCTGAGTTTTTAAGTTTAAAAGTAAATAATTAATTATATATATTATAATATAAAAAAGCTGCTTTGTTGAAAATAGTAGGATTATTGAATTTGTCTCGGTTTTTAAAATAAATGAAGTTATAGGAGTCTTATATTAAGAATAATAGTGTAAAATCACGATTATGTTTTTCGTATCTGTAATAACTTTTGTACTTGGGGGACGGTTTGCAATCAAAATGGAAGGCAAATTTATTTTTGGAAATTTGATTATAAAATAGTGGTTTTTAAATTAATAATCAAAGGAAATTTTTCTTTAAAAGCTTCCTTATTCTGTATGTAAGAGATAAATTAAGAATTATTTTTAAAATATTGGGAAAAAAAATTCTGCTGTAAGTAATCTTTAGAAAAATGAACGAAATACGTTAACTAAAATTAATGAAAACTGATTTCAGAAGTAGGGGGGGGGGGAAAAAAATGGAAAGGGTGTAATGGAGAGGAAGTCCTTATTCCATTATTTTTTTTTTTTTTTTTCCTTCTTCTTTTGCATTTCTAGTTGGAATATTAAATGGTACATTCTCAACTAGTCCCACACTCTAGCTTAAAAAAAACTTTAAAATGTTTTGTATATAAAAAAAAAAAAAAAAACCAGAATTATAAAAGAACTGTGTTAACGAGAAAAATGACTTATAAGACACTAATACTATTACAGATTTTTTACGAAAAATTATTTTATTGAAAAAGAAATTCACATTTTCAACGAGCTGACGACAACAAACTTTAAGATGTTTAAGACTTGCACGAGTACCTACTATTTTTAAATATGATTTATAACAGCTGGTATTATAGTATATACATGGTCTGAACCTAAATTAAAATCTCTTTACTAGTTTCTTTTTTGTAAAATCGCGAATAACTGCTTTCAGATCTAGTTTATTACTCAATAATTGTTTAGTGGCCAATATTGGTAACACATTAAGACGATTTTGAGTAGACGGGTCTCTTTACTAATGTATTGTTATTTCTAATTTAAAAAGTTCTTTCACAGGTAGCAACAGTTATGGAAAGCGTTAGAAAATTCTTATAGCAATATTTAAATTTGACCCTACCTTCTTTTCATAAAAAAAATTTCGTTTGTGTATGTTTGTGATTTTTTTTTTTTTTTTTTTTTTTTTTTAAACTTTCATATGAAAAATATTGTTTTGTTATCTGAACCCGATGACGTGGTGTAATCAGTTCAGAGTTCTTTCTACTTCAATTTCGTTGACTATAAATGTTCAGCTTAGATAACCGAAATGTATTTTTGAGGGTTGTGCTTTCCCCCTCCCCCCGCTCCTGTTCAGTCGGTTTTATCGCTCCTAAATTTTGCCATCGTAGACATTTGCTTAGGGCCGGCCCAGCGGGAAGTAATTATTTTATTGTGACTCTTGTATATGAGTCAAATCAATGAGGTCAATTCTAGTAACCTTTTCTCATCTACTGAAAGATAAGCTGATAAAGGGGAGAATGCTTTTCTGAAAGATACAGAAATTTGATATAGTTAATAAGTTTAGGAAATTCTTTTGCACGAAGAACCTTTATATAATTGTAGCAGAAATTTTGGAGTCATATTGCGTTATTGGTGAAATATAAGAGAAATCATCGTCATTTCGAAATAAAATTTTCTGCTTTGAGTCCTCTTCTCAGTTTGTGTTGGTTAACAAGATATTTTCCCGATTTTTTTTTTAGATTTCTTTCCAATACCCATCAGTGCAAATCGACAAGCTTTTCCTTTTTAGAGTTCTTTGTAGGTTTGCTCTTTTTTATTCTTTTCCTTTCTAGGTTTCCTATTTGCAACAAAATTTAAAGGCCTTCTAACTTTAAGCTGCGTAAAAAGACTTCTTGCACTATTTTCTTTAGTTATCTATCCTATTTTTTAGCTAATTTATCCTACCATTCCGTTTAGAAAGAGAGTTGCCAATTCTTTATTCAGATTTTTGGAAAGTTTCTAGACAAGCTAATTGGTAAATTTGAACTATGAGGGCATGATTAAATCAAGCATTCTACACTCATTAGTGAAAGAGACTCTTTTCGAAGTATTTTTCTGATCTAAATTTATAGTTTTCGTCCAGTGTACTATATGATTAAATGACTTAATACGTGTTTGTAATCAATCTAATTGAAATAAAATTTTATAAATAGCAGCTTGTTAAAATTCTTCCTTTTATTTTAGGCTGTATATCCTCCTCATTATTGAAGTAACCACCAATGGAGTGCATTACGGCTTGCTCGAGGAAAATTTCTTCATTGAAAGACAGTGCCTCAGCTCGGGTGGCAATGAATTTGTGTCACGACATTGGTTTTAAAGAGATAGCATTGCGCTTAGAAAAGCCAACGTACGGCGCTTTTATTCAAGATCATTCAATTTCCACATCTATTGATGATCCTTATTGTGGTTTTTGGAAATGTTGCCCTAGTTTGAAGGGTGTACCACGGCAGTTTCAAAGTCTTATGGTTCGTATAAATTATCCTCCACTCCCAATCTTTGTAACAGATCCTGAAATTTTATCGAAATGGTCTCAGTCGAGTTTGCACAATCCGTCTCTTTGTGATCTTGAGATATCTTGCGATTTGATTGATGAACGTGAAGTGGAACAGTGGGATGCAGCCGTTGATAAACAATGTCAAAGACTGACGGAAGGGATGTGCCCTACTTTGAAACAAGGAGTCCAAGCGTGGTTGAACCGCATCGCCTTGGAATATTTAAGTTATAGCCGGCGACAAGAGATGTTGTTTGGGATGTCGCGCTATTTTCTGATGGATGTTCTCCCCCTGGAGTGTTGGATAAAAGCGGGTCGATTAGATGAGAAGATGCTAGCAGAGCGATTACTCAAAGATGATCGATTGACGGTTTTACAAAGGTATCGTATCGCGTGTGTATATTGTCTGCATGTGCACATTCCTCAATTGTGGAATGGATTAACCAAGCAAGAAAAACAGTCGCTCATTCCCGAATTGGTTGATATTAAATCGTTTCAACAAAGCCGCAACCCGGATTTATTTTGGACAGATGCATTCGGGGAAATCCTTCCTCAAACAAAGTATCAATGGTCAAAAGCAGCAATGCTAGTTATGCGTAATGGGAGTCGAGTTGCCAGGATATCGTTTTCGAAAAGTTTGGAAGAACGCAATCAGCGAAACATAGTTATTGATTTGGCATTACAATTTCATCAAATATGGCAATTTAATCATCTAAAAACATATACAGACTGGAAAAAAGCATTAATATTAAACAGGATGTATCGTACGCGATTCACACGATCTTTTGAATGTTTTAATTTGCCTTCATATTATAGCGAGTTGATGTGTTTTTACCTGTCGCAGATGGATGAAGAACAGCAGCTGACATTTTTTAGGCAAGTATTTCAGAGGGACTATAGTAATTGTATCTTAGAATGCTATTTGGACTGGCCGCATCAAGACGATTTTATACCGACGATAAGCCGATTGTGGGGAATAATTCCAAAATATATGTTCGTACAATGTTTATTAACCTTAGCTAGTAAGTACACGGAAAGTTGCTGTAAGGAAGGCCTTGCGTCGCTTGATAAAGAAATCCGTTACTACGATTATCGAAGTATGTTGCAGACATTATGGGAAGAAACGCCAGACGATTATAAGAGGTACTTGTATCGCGATGAAAATAACCACGGTTTTCATTCAGGTAATGAAGTTAGAATGTTATTGCTTCAATTGTTAAAAAGGTCTCCCTTAGAGGAAGAAGATGAGGTCTTGTTTAAACAGATTTTTTGTTATCAAACGCTAGAAAAAAGGAAAGCGCTGATGTGTTCTTTTACGGGAAAAACTATATATGCCGTATTAAGTCGAAAAGAAAAGTGGTATTTTTTTAATTGCTTGCTAGAGGAATGCGTCCCTGAAGAAGAAATTTCTAGCTTTAAAAGGCAATTTTACCTATCGAAGTGGGGTCGCAGACTGAGTCTGAATAAATAGAGAAAGAATTGCAAAAATTGGGTAGAAATTCTGATTGGTCTTTCAATTCGAATGCTGATAAAACTCAAAACATATATGTCGTAAGTACAAAACGAAAATGTTTATAGATTTCATACTTTTTTCTTCGAAATGCATACTTTGTTGAAGAGAAACGCATCGTCAATTTCTATGTACCATCGGGGAAGATGAAACAAGCATCCAAGCAACATTCCTAGTGTTAAAACTCTAGAAAATAACATGCATTTCTCGTGATTCTTGACATTTTAATTCATTTTTTTAAAAAAAATAAAGTAGCCTTATTCGCTAGTGAATCCTATTATAAATGAAATGTAAAGTACAAAGAAGTGAAACTTGTGTTGAAACTTTTTTAATTAAAATTCTTTTTCTGTGCGAGTAATGTGTCATAGCAATTTGCACTTGTATAACATATAAATTATTAACTCTTGAAAAGTTTTATTGATGTGATGTTTTGCAACGCTTGTGTTAAATTTTTGTTTTATTTACCTTCATTACAATAGTGAAAAATGTAATATTAATTTTTGATTGATAAAAGCCATAATTTTTTCATTTAAAGATTCTTAAAAATGGTGGAAAAAGAATTATTTCGCAGGAAGAAAACAAAAACAACTTCGTCAATTTTTGCAAGCATTTTAAAAGTTATTGATTTTGTAAAATAAATAAATATACATTGAATTTTTGTTTGTTTTTCGAAAAGGGGAATATTTGACTTTTTAAATTTGGAACTACATTTCCGGTGTCCATATAATCTTAGATGTACGGATAATGTGGGAGTATCATCTGAATAAAATGATTTAAATGTATTTTAAATTAAAAAAAAGAATTCATAATGATTTAAAATGAATAGATCATTTTTCAATTTAGATGGTTACATTGTATATAAATTCAATATTTTTTTGTCATAAATTAATTTCTCTATAAATATAACATCTTGTTAGAATGTGATATTTGAATATGACACAATTATGCAGATCAATTGTAATTAGAAATGTACCAAATAGTTACTTCCAGTCTTTGTGATAAATTTTAAAATCCCTTTATTTTCAACTATATTTTGTTAGCCATTAGTTTTGAAAAATATATCACAGCGCTATTAAATTTTGTTTGAATATAAATATAATTAATTTTGTATGAAATCTCTCCACCTTTTTACGTTTGGATTATATTCTGTGACTTATTACTTTTAGAATAATATTCCATAGATCTATATAACTTTTTGAAATTATTGCGACTTTTCTCAACAACGTCAGAAATTAAAATGCATCAATAGCTAGTCCGAGTCTAAACCTTTTTCGGTACTTCCCTGTTATAGCGGCCTCCGACGATGAATCGCCTAAGAAGGTTGTAAAATCTCACCAAATGCTTGCATTCCTATGGAAACGACACGTGACTATATAATCAACTTTTTACTTGTTCATTTATGTTCCCAATTTCGTAATGTATTGGGTTCTTTGCTTTCTTCCCTGTGGCCGGAAATATCCTTATGTAGACAGTGTGAGAGTTTTCCTAGAAGTAATGATGAATAGAAGAGGGTGATCTTGGCGTTAAATTTGGCTACCACGTCACCAAATTTAGCGACAAAACTAGATAGCTCTAGATCGAGCTCTAGACTGCTAGAACATTCTTTGGTATTTTCTGAGGTTTGCCAAATCAATTGAGGACGGTCACATATTTTCCCTATTCTACCTTTAAGTACATTCGATACAGTCAAATGGTGCAATACTAAATTGGGGAAATATGTGATACTAATTGAGTAAATTAGTTTTATATTTTAAGTAAATATTGATTTTTAATAGATCAATTTACTTGAAATAATTAGGTTTTTGACTTGAGTATTAAAATTTGAAGAACTATAGAGATTACCACATCACGGGATCTCAGTTCTTCATGCTAACCTCGCATCAAGATCCCTCTTGAACAATTAACCGATCAGAGCCTTTCCTTACGTAGAATCCTACTTTATCCCCGAATAGCGTCGTTTTATTCCTCTGTAGTTATGAGTCGAGGTGCAGATCTTTCTCTCCTTAAAAAAATCCGAGATAATCACGCTTTTCATGCTGATAGATCATTCCTAAAAGGAAGATTGGGGACTCACGGCCGTCGAGTCGTGGGTTTGAGCTTTGATGCCATTTAAGACTCGCCGTGTAACCAGGGTTGACGCACGTTAAATCTTTCGAGGCTCTAAGTCTTCCCGATGGATTATGTGGAATTAGGAGAGGGAGGTGTTAGTTCAGGTGTTGTCATTTGAAAATGACTAGATCCATCGCCAATATCCCCTGTGATGCTTCTAGTGGGACATTAATAAAACCAAACCAACTCAAAAGGAAGGTAACAAATTTATTAGGTGTTTCCAAAATCAATTGTTAACAAAATAAAGATTAATTTAGGTAAAAATATATTTCTCCAAAACGAAAAGAGAATTGTGGCAGGAAAAAGATAACGCTTCGTTCTGACAAGATGATTTGGAACGGAAAATTATTTAGAAAATAGGAGGGGGAAAAAACTGCAATAAGACTCAATTGTTTCAAGATGCTGGGATTAATAGAGCAAAAAAAAAAAAAAAAAAATCCAAAGACGGCTAGCAGAAAAAAATTGTCAGCGCATTATCCTGCAAAAAAAAAAAAACAAATTTACTGAGAGAATGGAGATAAAAAAATCTAGTATAGACTCGAAAATATCATGGTAAAAGACTGAAATACAGTAAGTTATTAAGGTTATTTGTATTTTTATTTGTTTTTGACATTAACCTTTTTCAAGCATTAACAATTTTGCTTCGTAAATTTCAAGTGTAATCTCACACAAGTCGATAATATCTCTTAACTTAATTTTGGACGGATAAACCTCCGGAAATAAACCCGATTAAAAATTCATGGGAAATCATAATGCATGAGGTTGCCAAAGAAACAACAACTATTCCCTGTTTTACCCCAACCTAGCAGTACTGAAAAAGCTACAATGGACGATTCACAGCCGTTCTCATAGAAACTAGGGTTATGCTGTATTAGAGGGTGACTATAACCAAAGATTCTCCAAATTTGATGATGAGAGAAAATTAATTGTTTCATTATAAGTATGTATCTTTAATTCTATTAACTCATATATTACACCCGTTAAGAAAACAAAAATTTCTATCATATTTGTATGCTTTCATCCAATCCAATAGTACGAGTGATAAAAATTGTAAGTTTGAACGATAGCAAAACGAATGGTATAGAATCGGCGTGAAAGAGTAGCAAGTTCGCCAGGAAACTGGAATTCCATATCACTTCACTGTTTCGACTATATTCATTCATATAGATTTAAAAAAATAATAAATGCTTAGTATGTGATTAACTTGAAATACATCTTAAAATAAAAATTTCTATAATGTATGATATTTTTTAGAAGTTTCTATGCATTTTCGTTATTTAAAATTCCAAATCAAGATAGAACTATTTTTCGAGTGGATTGGTACATTTTCTACCTTTCTCAATGCTGAGAAGTTAGGTGAAGGGCGTGTAAAAGACAACTAATAGAAAATCTTATAAACAATCCTTAGGCACAAGTGTGCAAAATAGTGTATGGAAAACATGTTTAGGGGCTTTGGTCGCAGCCAAAAGAAATGTATTAATTGTTTATTATGTTGCATTTCCTATAGTGGATGTGCCGTAGACATGATTAACCCGTTCGCTCCCAGCGTATCACGGGCGATACGCTGCGTGAGTGTCTTCTACGGCCCAGCGTAGAGATACGCTCGATGAGAATGTTTTATTTGATTTTTTTATTGTTACTATAAGGCGTTACAATACCGCGAAATCTATATAGATAGGTTATTTGGAGTGTTGACCTTGGTGATATGGGCTTGGAGTTCACTTCTGGCTACCAGAAGGAGGGTAATTGTTAAAAGCTCGTGTTGTAGCACTGCTCTTTAAAGGTAATGACATGATTTAAAGAGTGCACTTGATTTTTGTTTGATTTTTCTTTCTTTCATGCTTCTTAGAAGTTCGAAGGAGAATTTATGGCCCTTTATGGGGGTTAGGGCTTTTGGTAGCAGATGTTTTCAGCTATTCGTTTCATTCGGTCAGTTTTTATTTGTAGCGACAGTCATGAGGAAAAGAAAGTGTTTATCTGATACTGAGATTTGCGAAATAATAAATGAATCTGACAGTAATGTTAGCGAAAATATTCCAAATCTGTATATTGACATTAAAGTAAAAAATACTAAAAGGGGGGGGGGGGCCACTAAGATGTGCCCTTTGCCCAAAATCTTGCGTGAAGCGTCAAAATATGTGTGTAAGACATGTGACGTTGTAATATGCATTGAATTTTTTTTTTATAAATATACCATACAGCGAAATAAGATTTATATTTTATATCTATATATTCCATGTAATGGTACATCATTACACTATGAAATTTATGTAATATATGTAAATTTATTTTGTATTTTCTTAAAAGTATGATTTTTTATGTATAAAACATTCAATTTTCGATTAAATCTTTTTTTTTTTCTTTTATATATATTAAGTTTAATGCATTTTAAATGATATATGTAAATACCAAAATATCTTAATAAATATCCGATTTTAGAGGAATTTTTTTCACGAACTAGACTTAATATCTAAAATCATCTGTGCCCAGCGTGTCACTCCGCGGTAAGAAGCCGCGGGCCCAGCGAAGCACTTTTTTTTCTCCCTCCGGTAGCGAAAGGGATAAAAACAGTTATGTAAAACTGATAGGATTTCTTTGTAAATTTTATTGTTACTGTATCAATTTGTAAATTGTATGAATGTCAACATCAATTTGGTAACCCACTGTAAAGTAAACCCACAGTAAAGAAGCTTTGTAAACCACACAAATAAAACTAATTTAGCTCGGAAAACTATTTTTTAAAGAATATTTTATTCCGATGACTCATTCGAAAAAGTATCGGTATTCTGTTACTAAGATAAATAAATGAAGTAAAAGCTATATGAAAAATGACGGATGCAATGATAAATTTACTCAATTTGCTTAGCGGAACTATAATCTTCCTTTGTGGAGGGGAAATGAAAAGACGCTCTTTTTATTTTTTATATTTTGAATTAAATTTGCTTAAAATCGATAAATGTGTTTGTGGTTGTTTCATCCATTTTTTTCCCTTCTTTTTCTTTGAAGAAGGCCAGATGCTCGTTCCATATACAATATGATACCGTGTCGATAGGTTTCTGGATTGAACGATTTAAAAATAAAAAATTAGGAACTCGACTGACAGAGATTTCAGTTTTTCGTGTGGATATGAATTACCATTTCTCGGAAGGTGAAATATTCCAGTTTGGATTTGAAAGTCAGGTATGACACTGTCTTCCACGAACGTCGTCGAAGGTACAAAGTAATTAAATGTTGTAGCGAAAACATATTATACTGTGTAAATTGTTTTGTGACACTTTAAAGTAAACTAAGTTAATAATGTCAAATAAGTCTATTATATGAGTTAGTTTAGAATTTAATCAAGAATCGATTATGAAAGCCACCCGTCTGACAGATAAGTAAAATTTCCCTACTTTTGAAATGTGAAGTGTAGTTCTACATTGACATTGCTCTACGTTACGCCATACAAAAGCACACGTAAGTATTTGCTTTTTTTAATACTGATTCCCTTTATTATACACTAATAGCCGTTAAAATTGCAACACCAGGAAGGAATGATCTGACGAATGTCAATATCACATGAAAGGAAGGATAGGTTGTGATATGCAAATAATTAGTATTTCAGACCATTTACACGATACAGCAGGGAGAAACGATATCAGAAGCACTGCACAAAATAATAGTTGTGAAGTGGATTTCTCATTCGGAAAGCGCTTTGTAAGGTCGGACTTTATTCAGAATATCGTGTTAGGTCTCGAATAAGAAGAAATGCTTACCAGCAAGTGTCGGAATTCGATAGAGGCAGGATCATTTCATATCGAAAGTGTGGATTATTTTTCCGTGATATTGCCCATCGCACTGGTTGAAATCCAACCATTGTTATGCAAATATGGAATCAACCGATTGCTGAGGGTCATATTGAACGGCATGTAGCATTTCCACGTCCTCGCATGACTGACGCATGAGAGGACAAACATATTGTGAGGTCGGCCCGAGAGGACAAACCGTACAGCCGCATCACAGACCATTAGTCAGGAAATGGGCATGTTTGCAGCCCACCCAGTATCCATTCGTTCGGTGCGACGATGTTTGCAGTAGCGTGGACTGTCAGCGTGGTGACCATTATTTCGGCTACTCTTGACAAAGCAGTATAGAGAGGGTCGGAGACTCTGGTGTGCCGAAAGACAAGGCTGGATATATGAGTGGTCAATATCTTCTTTTTAGACGAGTCCCAGTTCTGCATGCTGTGTTCTGATGGCCGTATACGTGTCTGGAGACTCCGAGGAGACCACTCGTCGACTTCTTGCATTCGATATCGGCATAGGGGCTCTGCACCTGGTGTGATGGTTTGGGCAGCTATTAATTACATGACACACACAATTCTAGTTACGATAGATGGTAATTTTGTAACACCCATTTCGACCCGGGCGTTATCTTGTGCCATCACTAATATCTAATATTAAACAC
>BMAW01046019.1:21706-60260 GCA_019974015.1 Nephila pilipes
GGTTGATGAAGTGGAAAATAGACTTGAAACAGCATGGAATAAGTTGCCCGTTTCTGTCATTCGAGCCCATGCCATGGTGTGGAAGTTAGGACAGGGGATGTCAGCCCAGGTGTCGTCCTCGTCACTTGACCGAGGTTCAAAATTACGAGATTCATCGTCAATAGCTCTCGTGTTGCTTTTAGTGTGACGTTAACAAAACCAATCGACTCCATGCCTAATCGGGTAAGGGCCGTTTTAGCTGCCAAGGGTGGCAGTTGTTTCCAATAATTTTGCGCCTCTGTGAACCCCCAAATTGCTTGCAAATTTAATCATTTTATCTTCATACAGTTCTGTTTTCATACAATAAATATCTTTTTTGTATTTGCTATCCCTCAAGTTGCTGAGATTTTTATGGCCAGCAGTGTAAATGCCAATTAAAATTAATTTTCAATCTAAAGCCATGAGGCAGTTAGAAAAAGCAAATACTGAGTATCACAATTAAAACATAAAAGTACAGGGTTACTCCTGTTTAAAAAGTTTAATCCGATTTCAAAATTCCATATTTTCAGAAATAAGCCATACAGAATAACAGTAATATGTAAATGCAAAAGGAAACTATATAAGTTTTTTTTTTTTTTTTTTTTTTGGACAAATGTTCATTATAACTTTCTTTAGTTATACGTGTAGTGTCAATTCGTTTTTTAAATTCCTGCCAAACACGTTGTAAAGCATCATTGCTAGTTGATTGTGCTGCCGACTAGTTGATTGCCAGGGTAGCCACATTTGGCAAAATACCGCCAAAATTAGCGACAAGTTTTAACTAATATTTTAATAATTTTTTTTAATAAACTTTGCCTCCATATAAAAACATTGGTTTTTATCTCGAATTATTACAACTATTGTTGTGAATATGAAATTCAACTTCCATGCATAAGAAATTTAAATGAATTACCAAGTAACAGATAAACTATAGGGAAAAGATTAATATTATTAGCCATTAATTTGAAAATGTGGAAAATTAAGAAATTTACAATTCTGTTTTCGATTAATGGTATAAAGATGGTATTATAGGAAAGATTTACGAGGGACAAGTTCCCTCACCGAAGAGTAATTAAAGCCCATTCCATCACATCTGGGAACCATAACATCTGATCACATCTGATAAATTTCCTCTGGTTTTCATTGCTTCTTGTAAAATCAGAGGAAATCTATCATTAAATGATTGTTTGATGAAGGGTTCAAATTTACTAGAAACTACTCTTTCAGAGTTAATGAGATTTAGGGGGAAAGAAATCGGGGGATCTACACATCAAGAAAACCTTCCTACAAATATGTGTCGCCGAGGAAGATAGAAAACATTTGAAATTTTTGTGGGAAGAAGACAGACTAAAGGTCACCGAAGTATTTCAACGTTATAAAATTGTCAGAAAAAAAGTTTAAGACAAAGTTGACAGAGAAAAGGAATAAAAGAGATCTTAGATTTCTTACCATCCTTCCTGGAAAAAATTATCTTGTAGAATTTTTCATAACTCACTTGAAATTGATGCATGCTTTATTACAAATTCTAATAAGCAGCTTAGGAGAGAAGTTTTTGATTGTTAATTGGGGAACAAAATAGTGTGCTCAGTAATTAAAAAATGTATGAGATGAAAAGGTAAAATCCCAGATGCATTGAGACAGAACATATTAGTTTTCCCTCTGACAGCATAGAAGTTTCTGCATTTGAAGTATTATGGAGGGTTCTAGCTGGACCACTAAATTTAAAGAGAGAAGTAATAACTGGATCGTTGTATATACTTGTGTAGTGTACCGAATTACACCTTTAGAGCTTATCTTTTCTTTTTCTGCCAAGGCTTTCCATTTAAGTCTTAGGCTATTTATTGTTCGAAGGGATTTACCCAAAATCATATACAGTGACAATGGCAAAGAACTTCATAGGATCAGAAAAAAACGTTTCAAAACTTAAACAGGAAAACCATTGAATCAAAAGCCACTGACATCTTCATAATAAAATAGAAATTTATCCTTTCTTCTGCTCTCTGGTGGGATGAATTTTGGGAATATATGGATCAAATGGTTAAAGGGATTCGTCGGCATGTTTTAAGGAATGCTTTTGTTTGTTAGGAGGAAATGAGCATCATTCTTTGTGATTGTGAATTTGTGATAAATTCTTGAATATTAATTACTCTTCCGAAGACCCGATGATTTGATTCTCTTAATGCTCTCAATGTTTTTGCAGAATAATCAGACAGTGAGAGTTCCAGATCTTGATCTTTCGAAAAATATCGATGTGGCAAAAGATGTACCAAAGTACCAATAAATTCTCAGAAAACACATGAGGCAAATATTCCACCTAGAGTGTTTGGGTATCTTGAATCAATGTCAAAAAAGAAACAATAGCCACAATTTAAAATTTGGCGATATTGTTGTCATAGAAGGAGATTCAAAGAAAAATCACTGACATATATATTAAAAATTGTTGAAGTATATCCTGGAGAAGGTGAAAATATTCCTATTGTGCGTTTAATTACATCAAAAGGCAAAATTGTACAGTCAACCAAAAGGATTATTATCCCTAGGAAACTAGTCCCTGCTCTACGTATATGAATTCCAGTGAAACTGCTATATAATAGCGGAAAAAGTTTCTCTGAATTCTTAACACTCTTGGGTTTTTATTACCGATGAGGCTGGAAGAAATATTGTGATATTGAACTTTGGAATCTATACTTGAACATGAGTAGCTATAGATCACGAAGAGAAGTTTAGATATAAATTAAAAATTTAAAACAAGTAATAGTGTAAATAATACTTGAAATGAAAAAATTTAAAAGAATGTTAAAAGTTAACGCTTATTTTCGTGAAACTCAAATATGGAGGGCCGTCACAATGGATTAAGAATCATCAATCAGCATACAATCACTTAGAGCAGTATAACTGTTAAATTACCAAACCGATTTAAAGAAACTTGAGACTAATATAAAGTGAACCATAATTGTATACGGACTGTAGTTATCTTACAGTTTAATGTAGGACTATAGTTATGTAATGTATTGGACAATGCATACCTTAGCATTCTAAAGTGATCTTTTTTTTATGATTTATCACTAACTGTAATTTAATGTAATTGAGGTGTTTTGATGAGGTGGGAGTGTAACGTAAGACCATACTTTATATCTGGTAATAATAATTTAATTTAAAATTAAGGTTATGAAAAATGGCAGCAATGAATAAATGGTTTTGGGACTTTTTGCATTTAGAGGTGTTTACCCAATCTATTATTAAAGCTTACTTTTTGTAAGCAACATAGCACACTCCTAGAAGACTGTTTCTACAAATGGAAAATAATCCTGAATATTAAAGACACGGAGACCATCTTATTCTCATACAATAGAGCAAGAATTATTCTGATATCTACATGAACCACCAAAAACTCTAGTGGTCTCCCCACACAAAATATTTTGGTATAATATTAGAAAGAAACTCACGTATGAACAACACATCATGCATATTACTAAGAAATTCCAAGCTAACGCGAATTATATTTATACCTTAATTGCTTGGAACTCGAAATCTAAGGAACAAATTGCTTTTCTATACTCTGATTCTTTGACCAATATTAACTAATAGTTAACTACCTCAGAGTCGACCTTCTATATAAAAGGGCCTAGGTCCAAGAAACTATTTGGGACCTTAAATATTTTGTAAAAAATAAATTACAAACACAAACATATATTACTAATATATGTTTATTTAATGTTTCATTTTTTTTTTTTTTTTTTTTTTGCTAATACATTAAAATTACTTCAGGAAAGCTACAATTTTTTGCATTTTCTTTTTTGATGCTAAATATAAGCAAGTGCATTTAAACGTTCTGCACACATGCTTAACTAAAAAGTTCAGTTTAGGTGGGGATACTCGAGAGTTTCCCTTAATCAAATAACTGGAACTAACAATTCACAAAATCAAGAATTAGTTTGAAGATTGTTGAAATTCAAAGATCTACTATACTGATGCTTACGATAAAACGAACTTTACGTAATACTGACAACAATAAGAATATTGTCAAGTTTTCATGGGCAAGATTACATTATTTTAATTTACGTAGGGGCCCGGAGCATAGCATCCGTAGCACCCCCCAAATGGCCAACCCTGGCCTAACTTGGGTTTTTGCTGCTAAAACACATATAAACAAATTAGAAAAATCACCGAACAATATAATGAGACAAATTATTAACATTGTAGATGATTCAAAAGAAACAATGACATCTGTATTGCTGTTCAGTTTCCGTGGTCACAGTAGCCTAGTGGTCATAGCTGCAGACTCGTGACAGGCGGTTTTCATCGAGTCTCGCGTTCGAGCCTTGATGTCACTGGTGGCCGGCATGTAGCCGGGGCTGATGCACGGGAATTCTGTTAGGGTTCAAAATCCTCTCGTTGGCGTGGTGTGGAAGTTAGGAGAGGGGGTACCAATTCAAATGTTACCCTCTTCATTTGACCTAGGTTCAGAATTACGAGGTCATTTGCCAATAGCCCTCGGGTTGCTTCTTGTGAGACGTTAATGAAACCAAACCAAAACTAATCGATTTCCAATTATCAGAATCACCATGAGAAAAATAGCCTCTAAATTCCTAAACAATCTCATGAACCTCAACAATAATTCTCTATATAACATTTCAGGTTACAACCCTGACCCAAAAATGAAAAAAAAAAAAACATAAAATATTCTTATAAATTTCTGATTTCTATTCTTTCTAAAATTATCCCTTCCATAAATAAGTGCATCAACCATTTATCAAGAAGATTCTGTAATAAACTACCAAATCATACTAACCCACCAATAATTTTCATCCGGCTAATTTTTACTCACAATAATGGAACCCATGCCCTACCCTACCAATCCTGCAATAATTATTTCCTTCTAATCTCTCCATAACACTTTGCATTCCAACTCAGGTTCCTTCGATTAATTCCTTCATTACTCTTTCAATAGCCTCTTTCAGTCAACCATCTCACTCCAAGATTTCCATCATCTTGTAGTCATCTGTTTGTTTACCCATTCTCCATCCCTACCTCCCATCTCTTGAACTAGTTTGCTGACCATTGCTGTACACTTGGCCAAACAAGAACTATTTTTTTTACCTCTCCGCTCCTTCTCCTGCTCTCATATCATCAAAAAAAAGTTTAAATAATATAAAACCTATTGCAATTTTACAAAAGTAAAAAAAAATTCTTTAAAAAAAAATCGTATGAAATAATACTCTCCTCTTGCCGAGGATTAGACATCTACAAACGTAGAGTCTATCCAAGGCATTGAGGGGGGGTGAATAAAAATGATATTAAAAATGACATAAAAACGATATAAAAATGATGTAATTTTATTTAATGATAAGATTAGTAATAAAAATACGTTTTAAAATCTCTTAAAAAATCTCATCCTCCTTGTAAATAATTCATTTACTTTCCTATCCTCTTTCCTCTCCCTTTCCTTTCAATCCTGTTTTATAATTTCATATGTGCATAAAAGCATATTTTTATTATGTTTGTTTTAAATTTAAAAATTTCAAGGCTCCTATATCATACTGAGTAAAGAGCCACCAGTTATCACTCGCTACTATCTGATTATTGTTGTGTTTCTAAAAAAAATAACAAAACTACCATAGATATTAACATTTTTCTCCACAAATTGATTTAATCCAACATCAAATCAGAACGCGATCATCCGTCCGCTACCTATCAGAAAAATTTTTACTCTCTTCTTACTAATTTAACAAATTATGGAGCAATCTCTAATTACAAATTTCTAAAGATTAATTATGATGAAAAAGTAAATTTTAAAAAATAAAATAGGAACATCGTAAGCTATGGCCATTGCCCTAAAAATTTTAATTTTTCTGACTAATAAATTCGGTCTCTAAAAATTCTTAATGCACTTTTAAATTCGTAAAGTTAATTATCCTTTTCTAATTACAACTATTTTTTTTAAAATATTAACTTTAAAATAAAATCGCAGTTCTTGGCAGGGGAAGGAACTGCAATATTAATTAAAAGTAGGATTCATCATCATATGGTTATGAAAAACACCTCAACCTCTAAATAAACCACCATCCATATCAATGCCAAAGACAATCAATACTTCACAATTTCTACTATTTACCATTCCCCCCCCCCCCAGTAATCTCATCAACCATAACAATCTAATCAATATCCTCTCAGATTACCCCACCGGAATTTTAATAGGCGACTTTATTGCAAAACATTCAACCTGGAACAGAGGTGGGACACAGAAAGCAATGTGCAAAATTATTCATGCTATGAGCAACACTAATAACTTCCAAATAGTGCTCCCAACTCACCCATTCCCTTTCGTTATAATAGCTATACTTACTTTATAATAGATTTTGCTATCCTCATAGACATTCCATTTTACAATATCGAAAATATTGATGAACTACCTAGCGACCATAACCCTATACTAATGGACATCTCTTTCAATAAAATTCTCCTTATCTCCCTTCGCACTCTAACGCTACTAATTGGTTCCCCTAGGAAGAAATTCTATATAATATCACTAAAGATAAACCATTATTAATAATATCTCTTATCTAGACCAATCAATAACATCCTTTACTATTAATATCTAAAATGCAATTAACAATGATCCATCCACATATCATCTTAGACTCCCCCTTCATATCAGAAAAATAGGCATAGAAAGCAATGGAATAATACAAGATACCCTCCTTTGAAACCCATAATTAATAACCTCAAAATGCAAATTAAAAATGAAATCAATGCCATTAAATAAAATGGGAAAATCTACTCCACCAGCTTAGTAACGAAAATAATTCCCTTTTTAATATGAACAAAAAAGTTTCTAATAAATATTACAGTACCCTCCACTAATAGGCAATAATGATCTGGTATGCTCTGATTAAGAAAATAATGATCCGTTTGCCCATAACTGTGAATCCACATCCTATGAAAATCAAATTTCATCTAATAATGATCATATTGATCAAAAAAAAGAATAAATAGTTCAAAATTATCTTGAAGCCCATACCAATTTTAATATCTCGTCCTCTGAAATAGCTCCCATAATTAAAAAGTTAAACAAAAAAAAAGCCCCCGGAGAAGATGGCATTCATAATCAAGCCTTTAAATTATCCCCCCCAACGCACTCATCTCACAAAATTTCTTAATAAATGTCTCATGCTTGCCAATTTTCTACAAAAATGGAAACATGCTACAGTTATTCTCTTCTCCAATCCCGGCCAAAACCACTTTATTCTCTCCAACTACCGACCTATCAGCCTACTAAATTCTATTTCAAAAATCTTTGAAAGAATCCTGTTAGTCAGAATAATTACTCATTTTTCCACTAATAATATTCTTCCAGATTCAAAATTCGGCTTCCGTACTAACCACAGTGCTGTCCATCAACTACTTCGGATTGTGAATGCCTTTACTGAAGGATTTAATTTCAAACAAGTCTCTGGAAATATCTTCCTCGACATACAAAAAGCTTTCGACCACCTTTGGTCTAATTAAATCCCCCCTACATAGTAGTCATCTTAAATAACTAACTTAAAGGTAGAACATTTCATATTAAATTTAGTATATAGCATTTTCATTTTAAATTTAGTATATAGTATTTCCATAATAAATTTCATATTTAGTATATTAGGTATAATGACTTCACCGAGACAGAACTGAATATTGGGCTGACTGGCCTTGTTAAGGGAAAGAGCCCAGGTCCTGACGGCATATTGCCTGAATTTATTTTTCACTTTGGGCCTTTGGCAAAAAATACCTTACTTAGACTTATAAACTTCACCTTAAAGGCGGAATTACCGAATTCCTAGAGGAAAGCTGAGGTGACCTAAAAAGGACCCACAATATTTAAATAGTTATCGACCTATATCATTGACGAGTGCTAACTATGTTTAAACTAACCGAAAGATTGATTTCAAATCGTCTTAATTTTATATTGGAGAAGAAAATTCTGTCCGATTGTCAGGTTGGGTTTGGAAAACATAGGAATACCTCTGAACAGATTGTTCGTCTATCACAGGAAAAAAAAAAGATGGTTTTCACCGTAATCAAAGTACTTTCGCAATTTTTAAGACAGCTTTTGACACAGTCAGGAGGAAAGGCTTTTAACAAAACTCATTGCAAATAATTTGAGTGGTAATATTTATAGATGGATTAAATCATTCCTGGGTCACAGTTTTATACATATTAAATACGAAAATATGATGTTCGGATATAGGCAAATAGGGCAAGGTTTGCCACAGGGATCGGTCCTAAGCCTTTTGCTATTTAACCTCATGATAAATGATTTTGTTGATGCCCTTTGCATCCATGATCCTGGGCTACAGAACTTGCTTTTTGCAGACGATCTTGTGATTTGGACCACAGGTAGTGATTTTGAACATATGAAAAAAAAAACACTCCAATCGACATTAGTGTTTTTAGAGGATTGGACAGCCGACAATGAGATGATAGTAAACCCGGACAAAATCACCTTGCAACACTTCTCGCTCAGCATTAAACATCATGACATTAACCTAAGTTACAAGGATCAAATATTAAAAAGAACTGAAAGTACTACCTACTTAGGCTTGGACTTGGATTCAAAATTGAAATGGACTATTCAGATTAAAAAGGCTGTTGAACTTGGCGAACGCAGGTCTAAGCTTCTAAAACGTTTGGCTGGTACAATCTGGGGATCTACCCAGGATGTCCTTTACACCGCTTATAAGACCTATGTAAGGCCGGCAGTTGAATATGGATGCGAGACACTTATAACAATCTCAGAGACAAATTCGAAAATATTGGATGCTTTCCAAAATCGTATCCTGAGATTTATTACCGGTGGTACTATATCTACTCCAATTGCCGCTCTGGAACTCCAGGCTGGTTTGAAGCCCCTGTGTGACCGAAGATGTAGAATGGCTTTGAATCTTACTGAAACAATCTTGAGAAGAGAGTACAATTTTCTGAATCGTTATTGGCCGGCACGGGAGAGGTGGAAAACTCAAAAAACTTAACTTTCTTGTATAAAGGAACTACATGACACTCTCGATTTTCCTTTTTCAGCTCGATTTCCCTATCCTGATCCATGGTACCCACTAAAAACTCTTAAACTTGCAGAAGATTGTTTGGATCTTGTTTTAGATGTTAGCAAGAATTACTCACTCGATTCTGATTTGAAATGTACTGCATTAGCTACTATTCATGAACGTTTCCCGGTTGATTCCTGGCTTCATGTCAACACTGATGGTTCAGCTGAAGGGGCTATTAAAAATGCTGGTGCTGGGGCTTACTCTACCAAATTTACATGTATTTTGCCGTGGAAAAATACTTTGACAACTGCGATGGTGAAATAGCCATCATCTCCTTAGCCTTGGATAAAATAGAGCAGAGTAAAAAGAAAAATATTGTTTTTTTCGTTGATTTCAAGGCGGCAATTACTCTCTTAACAACTTCCTATTTTTCTAATTGTGAGATCTCTGGGAACTGGATAAAAAAAATAGACAAACTATTGAATATTGAAAACCGCGTTATTCTGCAGTGGATTCCAAGCCATTGCGGGATATATGGAAATGAGCTGACAGATATATTGGCCAAAGATGGATCTCAAATGATGCAACTAAATCCTCCTCTGTGACATAAAAAGATATATATCTTCTTCTCCCAAATCTAACCACCTCAGTATTTACAGAGAAAAGGACTCTGGGAGAAAATGGGAATCCTTGTTGAAAAAGTAATTAATGATTTCCTGTTTCTTACCTAGAGCAGTCGGAGTGGACTGCTTTAGACATGCTACGGGCCATGACTATTTACTGAGCCGCCTATATAGAATTGGACTCACGAATACAGATACTTGCCTCTTTGTAACCATGGTATGATCATAACTGGAGAACACTTCAGCTTATGCCCTACCGTCCTCAATGTTTTTAACTCTTCATATTTGTGTGTGTTACTGGCGACGTTTTAACTGACTGCTTTATCGTTCGTCACTGTATTGGGCTGCTTGTCGACTTATGACTCAAAGGTCGGAGACGGGCATAGGATAAAAAAAATATTAAATTTATTAATAAACTTTCTACAATATGTCATATACAAGCTGGATAACATAAAGAGTCTGTAATTTCCCCACTTTGTTATAATATGTACACATATAACTTCCCACAGAGTCCCTACAATAGCCTCTGTTTATTCGCAGATGACGCAGCAATCTTCACCCAAGGAAAATAATCCTATTATTGTAATACAAAATCATCTAAAACAAATAGAGGAGTGGATGACACTCTGGAGGATTGCTGCAAACACTAATAACAAGTCAATTGAAAAGTCCCCGGCCTGACACATAGATGGCGCTACTAGAATTAAATCCATATGTTTTTAGTTAGCCCTAACCCTCAAAAGATGCGTGTATAAATTTGACAGCTGTCGGATCATTAGTTTGTGAATTATAGCATTTTGAGTGAAGCAACTTTTGTTTTTGTGAAAAAAATGGATAAAAAGGAATTTCGTGTGTTGATAAAATATTGCTTTTTGAAGGGAAAAAATACAGTTGAAGCAAAAACTTGGCTTGATGCCGAGTTTCCGGACACTGCCCTAGAAAAATCAACCATCAAGGATTGGTATGCTAAGTTTAGACGTGGTGAAATGAGCACCGAAGACGGTGAAAGAAGTGGACGCCCAAAAGAAGTTGTTACCGAAGAAAACATTAAAAAAATTCCACAAAATGATTTTGAATGACCATAAATTGATATTGAATGAAATAGCAGACACTCTAAAGATATCAACTGAACGTGTACATCATATCATTCAGGAATATTTGGGTATGAGAAAGCTCTGTGCAAAGTGGGTGCCGCGCGAGCTCACTTTTGACCAAAAACAACGACGAGTTGATGATTCGGAGCAGTGTTTAAAGATGATCAAGCGTAATAAACCCAAGTTTTTGCGTCGATATGTGACAATGAATGAAACATGGCTCCATCATTTCACTCCGAAGTCCAATCGACAGTCATCCGAGTGGCCTGCACACGATGAACCCGCTCCAAAGCGTGGGAAAACGCAACAGTCGGCTGGCAAGGTTATGGCGTCTGTATTTTGGGATGCGCATGGAATAATTTTCACTGACTACCTTGAAAAAGGAAGGACCATCAACAGCGACTATTACATAGCGTTATTGGACCGTTTGAAGGACGAAATTGCCGTTTAACGGCCGCATTGGAAGAAAAAGAAAGTGCTGCTTCACCAAGACAATGCACCGTGTCACAAGTCAGTGAAAACGATGGCAAAAATCCATGAATTGGGCTTCGAATTGCTTCCTCATCTACCGTATTCTCCAGTTCTGGCCCCCAGCGACTATTTCCTGTTCTCAGATCTCAAAAGAATGCTCGCTGGGAAGAAATTTCCGTCGAATGAAAAGGTGATCGCCGAAACTGAGGCCTATTTTGAAGCAAAGGACAAATCGTACTACAAAAATGGTATCGAAAAGTCGGAGGGTCTCTATAATCAGTGTATCACCCATGAAGGGAATTATGTTGAGTAAAAAAAAAACTTATTTTGCGAAAAAAATGTGTTTTACTATGGTAGGCTGGAGACTTTTCAATTGACCTGTTAAAACTAAAGCTCTCATATTTAGTAAAGGTCATCCCCCTAATAAAACTCAAATTTTAACGATCAAATTTCTTGAGACCCTGAGGTCAAATACTTTAGAGTTAACCTGGACTCCCAAACTTACCTTCAAACTTCATATTCAATCAATAATTGATAAATGCTGGTCCAAAATCCATAACTGTATACATTTAATTGGCAGAAATTCAGTACTAAATCTTGCTAACAAAGTCCTTCTCTATAAACAAGTAATCCACCCTATTCTACTCTATGCTTCCCACGTTTGGGGCCATGGCGCTCCTGCTCTCATTAAAACAATCCAGGTCCTTCAAAATAAAATCCTCCGCATGATTACTAACTTACCTTGGTACGTTAGAAATTCTGTCATTATCATATGTGTGTGGATCTCAATATCCTCCCTATTATCCTCCCCTCAACTATCTCTCTAAAAGATTCTATAATAGATTAACAAATCATACCAACCCACTAATAAGGGTCCAGCTAATTTTTCTCTCAATAATGGTGCTCACTCCCTACCGCCTCTTTCGTACAACTATCTCACTTTAAGACTTTCATCATCATGTATTCATCTGCTTACTTACCTAGTCACCATCCGTGCCTCCCCTTCTCTTGAACTAATTTGCTGTTTGTTTTAATTGAGGAGCTGTTGGCGACGGACCTCATAATCTTGCTGTTTGGTCAAGTGACGAGGCTGACACTTGAGCTGGCACCCCGCCCTTTTCTAACTCCCATACCACATTAACGAGAGGAATTTGCCCCCCGACAGATTTAACGTGTTTCAGCCCCGGCTACATGGCGGGCGGGTCTTTGTGGCATCAGGCTCGAACCTACGATTCGACGAAAACCGCCGGCCACGAGTCCGATGCCTTATCCTCTAGGCTACCGCGGCCACGACCATTGGTGTACACTTAGCAAAATAGGAATCACGTTTACCTTTCCCTTCCTTCTGCTTTCATATCATCAAAAAAAGTTGAAATAATACTGTATATATAACGATAATAATAAACATTTTAAAAATAATCATATAAAATAACACTTTCCTCTTGCTGAGGATTAGCCAGGAAAAATCTTCAACCCCCTAAAGTAAAGACCCCCTCTTTTTTTTTATATATATATTTCTTCTTATTCGAGTCTCATCTTTCGCTTGCAGTAGCTTCATGAACGACGCTATTGCCTTCTGCGCTGTATTTATAAATTCATGAACCATATGTAAATGAATTGTATAGCAGTAATGAAAGAAGTATGAGATTAAACAAACAAAGTTTGTCTATGAACACTCTCTTTTCAGCTAAATAGCAATTCCATCTTAAAATCACCGCAGCAAATAAAAGAATTATATCCATAGCAGGTAAGTACCATGACTTTAATGTGGAAGAGTTGAACAAAAATGATTTTACATTGCAACTCTGTATCCTTTGCAGGAGCGTACCATGATGTTATACTGGAAGAGTTAAACAGATATGATTTAACTATACATAACAATAACTTTAAGGATACATACAACTGTCACCACAAAAGAAGCTGAGTCAAACTGGCGATGCACCAAGACGAAAAAAATGGCAAGCTGTCTTTCGGTAAATTACCCAAATTCTTTTTTTATTTAAATTCATTGAATGTAAAAATATATCAAACAAGAATATATATATTATGATTTATGCATTTACATTTTAAGTCATTAAACACTTTATCAAAAAACATATATATACTGCAGTTCTTTGTGTGCCTATGACTAAATATTTATTTTAGCACAAATTGCTTTATCGATGGCTTGTAACTTGTTCTAAATTAATATTTATCTGCTTCCTTTGATTTTTTTTATTACCTGCAATGTTACTTTACCCCTGCATATGTGATTATGTTGTATTTACAAAAAGTTTTGTATCAATATTTATCACTTAAATTTGAATGGAATAATTTTAACATCAAGATGTTCTTCACAAAAAATGTGTTTTGTTGGAAAGGGAATTAAATTTCAATAATTTATCAAACTATTTAATTAATACATTTGTGTTTTATGTATTTCACAGGAATTAGAAGTTGGATTATCACAATAGACTGAAATTGGTTGCATGATAGTGAAATATTTGATTGTGTGAGAAGTAAAATAATATCCCCACCTAACAGAATAAAGTAAGTGTCATATTTTTTTTATATATTTCAAGCTTATCTTTTCTAAGTTCAGGTATTTAAGTTTATTTACAAAATTTTACCATTTCAAGGTGTTTTACTTTCATAATTAGATAATTATAGCATAGTAAACAGTTATACAAAGTTTATCAGCTATTTCAATGTGTTTACTTTCATAATTAGATAATTACAGCATAACAAAACTTTAAACTAAGTATTGTATTTTTTTAAGCATACAAGTATGTTTAAAAAAATACAACTTTCTTCCAGTTTATATCAACAATATAACTGCAGTAGTCGAGTGCTCACAGTCAAGAGCTCATGAGCAATAGTGTTTCAGTTGTGTTCTGTGAAGGAGTTGCGACTTCTCTGCAGACCTGTTGAGTTTTGAAGTGATGATCTCATTAACTTTAGTCCTCAACATTTCCTTAGTATATAGTTAAGAGGGTGGAGTGTCATCGGGTGTTATCCCATTATTACACCATGGGTGATATGTTGAGAAATGGTCAATTCTTTCAGCTATGGTGTTCCAACTACCCAATGGTTAAGATTGCTCTTTACAATTGTATAAGTCATGGCAATGATTCCTGTTTTGCTTCAGTCAATGCGTTTGTCTCATATTTTTAAAATAATATACTTTTAATAGATTTTAAATTTTTTTTTTTTGGCACAGCACAGCCTGCTTTGGCTCTTGTGTCATAAAACTCCACTGTCACTTGCTCACTCACTCTAATTCAGTCAAATATTAATGTAGAATAAAAGAGTATTTTGCATTTTAAGTCAAACATGACTTCAAAATCATTTTATAGGGTGGAAATAAAGTGAGTTATCTGTCCAGATATTATCCTCATTTTCTGATTGTGGCTCTCAATTATGAAATTTTTGCCATTAGTTATTGTGTAGCTTTTGAATTATATTAATTCAAAACAACCAATTACATTTTCTCAACTGTGTATGAATAACATTACTTCTTTTAGTCATGCTTGAAATATAAATAGCTATGCATTGCTTTTCTGCATAAATTTCTCATTTTTGTGATTGAAATGTTTTTATGTATAATCATTTGTTAATGGCTAAGTGAATAATTGTTTTTAAATATTGACACATATATTTGTCTATATATATATATACATGTATTATGGAAGTAAAGGGTACTGTCTCTTTTTTTAAATAGTAATCAGTTAAGTTTTCAAAAGTAATAAGGCTTATCAAAGGTATTCTAATTTAAAAGTCAGTATAATCCGAAGAATAAAATGTACAATGGTTTAATGAAAAATGTTTATTACCAAGCAAGCTGTAAAAAAAGGACATAATCCACTTGGTGATTTGATGCCTTTTCTGTCAGACTTGACTATTTGGTGGGTTTTTCATTGTAAATAATTTTTAGTTTTCACTTGTTGGCTATTTGGAGTACAGATAAATTATAGACTGTTCAGGAACAAAATGTGCAAGTTTCCAAACCATGTTTTTTTACTGTTGAGTTTGTACATTATCGAAGATAGCAGAACCATTTAGATTTCGGTAAATATTTCACTTTCATTGGGTGCTTATTTGAATATAGTTTTCTTTATGGGTCAGACCTTTATCTTTTAGGAATGTAAGTGCAGCTTGCTCATTGTTCCATAAATATACATTGAGATGGGTCTATTGTTGGATCTCAGTGTTGTCATCTCTTTCAGTTGTGCCAAATCACTAAGTTGCAAGTGTAATGGAAAATTATGATATATATAGTAAATGTAAGAAGTATTTGAACATTGATAGTTACAAGCTAAAGAATCCTCTCTGTCAAAAAATACATTTTAAAACTATACAATAAGTCTTTTAGATAGGTATAATAGAATACAATTTATTATTTCTATGAGAAATATAAGTGAAAAAATTATGTATAAAAATATAGAACTTGGAAAGCATAAATAATATATAATCTTGTGTTGAAGAAAGAATTCATTCAATGTTTGTAATATCAATTATTGATAGTGGCATTCCATAACTAATACCTTGTGGGATATCCATTAGCTTGAATACTTAATCTGAACCTCTTTTGCAAAGAATCAAGATTGTTAATCAAATCATATTTGATGGAAATCAACTTGGTTCAAAAATTCTTGATCAGAATTTTCCATACATCTTTAATGAAATTGATGTCTAGTGACTGAGAAAAAAATTTCTTAAATTTTGGAGTGTTATATAAAACCTAAAGTTATGTATTTGAGGTTGTGTGCTTGAGATCATTATGTTTGAAGTTTAATTGTTATGAAGATCCATTTTTTTTGCAGTAGATCGTAAATTATTTTACTAAAAGTCTGTACAAAGCTGGTGGTTCATAATTCCTTTAATTGGGTCTAAATTGTCAACATTCAAGATGTCCCTTCTCCATATTTCATTATTAGAAGAAATTCCTTTGATGCATTTCTGTATTTTATTTTATCTACACCATTCATGTACCATCCAATCCAAAATCATGACAACCTACTTTCATCAGTATAAAATAACTTTTTTCTGAATGCTGTTCTTTCATTTACATATTGTAGTGTTGGAAATAATTTATATGGATATCGCCAGAAGGTGCCTTGTCTCATCTAAGTGAGAGCGCACAGGCTCATTGGTAAATTTTCAGAGTACATTTAGAACTTGACTGGGTAAGAGGTTTTTTTCATGTTCTGATTTAATTTTTCCTGACCACTAAAGTGGGTTAGTTAAAGTATGGGCTGTCTGGAAGCCCTTGTATATTTTATTAATGATGCAAATATTTGTTTATGTATAATTGGCACGTAGAGAGTGTAAATAAATGTGGTAGAAAAGGCATCACTCTCTCTTCCTTGTTGGTTTATTGTTCCTTCATATAGTGAAGGGAAATCGGGACTTCTCTGATTCTTTCCATTAACATAGCATTTTTTTTCATGCAATTGACCGTGAAAACCTTATTGCTTATATGCATTTCAAACTTAACCAACAACTACTGCTGTTCCTCTTATTTTTTAATTCCACTGTAAGCTTAGGTGCATTTATTTTCAGATTTTTCATCATCTAATGTGTGAGAAATCACTAGTTGACAGAGGTATGTAAAGATGATTGTTTGGAGTGAAGCATGATAAATAGTATTTTAGAAGTCCTAAACCTCCAAATTTTAGACTGCTCAGTAGAACTTGGCCTACTTTTAGGAATGATTCAAGCACTTAAGTATTCAAAAAAGAAAAGAAAAACTTTATAACAATTTAACATAATTCTTTAATGCATTATCTTATTTTTCACTACAAATATTTTTTTTGTCATTCCAGAAAAACTAAAATTCACAAAGACTAAAATAATAGCATTAATAGAGATGTAAAGAGGATAATAGCTTTTGTTGATCTATACCTCATAAAACCAAACAATCAATTATAGAGATTCAACAATATCTCTTATTGACAAAATACTTATATCCAAGTACAAAACACGTAGTAAATTTGCATTACTTTCAATGTATGAATACTGTTTACATGCCTTAAAATAACTGAACTTTAGTTTTTTGTATTTAAAAATCCACATTCATATTTGTAAAATTTTGCATGATTGCATACTAGCAGGTAAACCAGTTCTTCTCCCAAGTGAATTGAAAAATGTAGCAGTCCAGCTTGAAGTATAAAATGTTTTTAATAACTTTTAAATAACATTCTAACTTTTAAAAAACATTTTGAATAATTTTAAATGTATTGCAAATTAGCTTCCAAAGAAAGAGTATTTAAAACAGTAAAGTCAACTTATATAAATTTAAAGGCAATGGGAAGGGGGAAGCAATTGTAATTAAAAAATAACAATCAATGTTATATGTTGAATGTGTCATAAATTACAGTATGTTTCATTAAGCTTTAAAGAAATTAAAATATCACACTATTGTATTGTTTGATTCAATTCATGACAAGTATTGCCAGAATGTTGTCTCTTACTGAATGTTACATTTAATTTTTATTATAAATATTATTGAATTTTTATTTCTGTAAAGTTGAATGTAACATTTTATAAATAAGTTAAAGCTTCATTAAAAATATCAGTGATTGTTATTTTATAAACTACAATGTTTCGGACAATTTTGGTTTTTTAATCATGAATATTAAAAAAAAAAAAGATATTTAACTGCAGGCTTTGCTCCCAATGGGTTTTAATTTATATATTTGATTTTGCTATATTACTTACTGAATTATCTTTACTTAGAGGTTCATTTGAGGCTTACTTAAAATTACGCAAAATATTATTTAATAGTTGATCTTCATGAAAAGAATTTTATGTTGCGAGCTGAATTGTGCAAAGAAAGAGTGAATTCCAAAATTTAACAATCTTGCTACCAAGTATAAAATATTTTTAATGAGTAATAATACTAAAACAAAAATACGTTATATATTTATGGGTGCGTGTATATATATGTATACGTATTTATATGTGTGTGTATCAAATATGCAAACCAGAAGTTTTCTTTTGAGAAATAGACAGAAAAATTATTTTATTTGTATAAAAATTGTAACCATTTCTAAAAACATTGAGCTACTTAATTATTTTTTAGAATAAAAATGCTTATATCTTACAAAATCACAAAAGAAGCATTGAAACATTAACAAATGATTTTGCAATGTGCAGCAGTTTTATTGAGAATGTATGGGCATGTAGTGTTTAAATCAATATTAACCCTAGTACGCTAGTGTACGTAAATTTTACGTACTGTTTCCTTTATTGGTTCTTTTTGGGCCTTTCCCTTCCATAGATATACTTGTTTGATTTTGAGTGCTTTGAGACGTCACTTAGTGAGCTGCATGCCTAATGGTTTGATTTTTTCATCTACAGCTAATTTGTCTTGCTTCATGATCTAGAACTCGCTATGTAAATTTTATGTGTCGTAATTTTTACGTGTTACTAGTAATATACGACTTTTTCTGCACATAATTTTAACTTAGTCCCAGTGATAGATTTTTTATTTTTAAATTTGTGAATGGTATGTATAAAAGTGTTTTGGTTCTTATTTCATACTGTGTTGAAGAAATGGTCAAATGACGCAAGTACTTAACTGACGAAGAAATTCAAGAATTGTTTTTGGAATCTGAACATAATGAAAGTGACGATAAAGTTGAATTTGATGAAGATAGTGAAGGACAATGAGGCTGATCTAGATTATATTCCTGATTTAGAGATTCATTCCCTGATACAAGAAATTGAGTGCAATAAAAAAAATGAATTACATGTTTGAAAGAAAAATAGATAGGCTACAAATATTCAAGATACAAATAAACAAGGTCATATAATATTTTTGGATGCTGATTTTATGAAAGAAATAAATGGTTATGAGTAGTATACAAAAATTAATGATAACATTAAACAGAAAACTAGCACAAAAAATATTGTTCATATAAGACCAGGTTTAGTTGCTGAGACTCTATTTGCTAAGGACCAATTGCTTGTTTTAATTTCTTTATTTTCAATGTAGTCAAGAAAGAAATACTCACACAAATAAACTGATAGAAGATAGGTTATGCAAATGTTATGGACGGTTCCCTAAATAATCTAAATTACAATGAGCTGAATATTAATTCCAACTGCAGTTTTACAAGGCAATCATTTGTCTACAAAAGTTATGTTTGATATAACTTTTTCTAGTGGAAAGTATAGAGCAGCATTCAATGCATATGTGGAGAGCAGCAGAAGTCTTGTCCTTCTGTACAGATATGTAATTATATTGGTAACTAATTATTATGTAAATTTTTTTTTTCAATTGTGTAGATTATGTTAAATATAAAAGGCAAACAACTTTCACTATACTTTAAACCAACAGTAATATAATGTAAGTATATAAAACAAATTTTACATGAGCATGTAAATTTTACATATCTCTAGTGATAAAGGCCTATATAAACACTCTAGTGTTCTAGGGTTAAGCATGAAGAACAGTACAACTCATAAAAAAGCTACCGTAAATAAATGATTAATAAGATATTTCAAGTAATCTTAAACTGAAAAAGAACTTACTATATTAATTTAAATTTAAAAAAAAGGTCTAAAAATGATAAATCCTAGCACCACTTTATACACTTGTACTTTTTAAACTGTTATAGAAAATCGATGCAACAAAAAAAAAAAAATTATGGCTCAATAGAATATAAACAGTATTTAATTATATCGAACTTTCAAACGATAAATAATTCAAACTGAAAAAAATGCCCCCACCCCAAAGAAAAAAAAAAAAAAAACACCAGTTGATTTAATGATAAAAAATATTCATCTGTAAAAAGAATTTAGTTTGTAACAATTAAAAAAAACAATGAAGAAGTATTTTTAAGATTGCAACTATGAATACCCTGTATTTTGAGAAAACCACAAAAGGATATTTAATACATACAAATGACTTTGCGAAGGGCATCAGTTCTTTTGAGAATTGTATAACAAATCTTATCTGAACATGTAGTGATGATCAATACAGAAATTTCAAAAGGTTATTCATTTCAGTTATTTTAAAAAACTTAAAAATTTTTTTAAAAAAAGAATTATAATTTTTTTGAGATGTGTAACATTTGAAATACCGCCTTTTCCCAAGATATGGCGCCAATTGCAACTAAGTTTCGTCTCTGATGATAAAGTTTGAAACTGAAAACCATTCGTTACTATAGCAATGGGGTGTGATCCAGAAATGATTAACAGAAGTAATCGAATTTTACTACGCATGCTCATCCTTTCTATTCTAACTAGTTCCCATCTTCCAGACTAACCCCATTTAAAATAATTAAAAGTAGTACTCTTTAATGAATTCATTAAAAAAAATCACTAAAAAAACTATTGGAATGGAAGCATTCCCAACTGTCAGACATGGTAACTTCTCCCAGCCTATCAAGCCTCAAGTGTCCGTCCTAAAAGGCCAATCTAGTAACGCATTAAGCGACGCCGACACTAGCTGATCCTCTACAGCAGTGCTCCGCAACCTTTTCTCACCTACGACGCACCAAAATTCTTTCTAGAATTCCGCGGCACACCAAAAGCTAAAGTATATAGGCATTAATTGATACACAAATTTTACAATAAATGTTTGTTTTTTATTTGAAAAGTATACATACATAAAACCATATATTTATTTCCAATCAATCATAATAATTATTAATGTGATACCTGCGCTTGTTTCAATGAACACAAAAGTTTTATATTCGGCTCAATATTTGACAACGCAACCCGAAATTCTTGGTCAAGATCTTTTAAGCATGACCGCTTATCATTTTTAATTAATACAAGAGTTGAAAAACTTTGCTCACATAAATATGTTGTCGAAAATGGAAGTAATGTTAAGATTGCTTTGTAGGAAATGTGAGGATATTCTTTTTTAACGTAAATCCAGAAAATATCTAATGGAACTTCAGAGAAGTATAATTTTAAAGTCATGTCATTATTTAAATCTGTAAATTCCTCTAGAATTTGTAGAGGCAGTGCTTCCGTAAAATTTATTGCACTGGTTGCAAAAGGATTTCGAATCCAATCGTATTGTTCCGTATTAATGGAATAAAAATATTGATCAAATTTCTGCTGAAGCATACTCAAATGTTGTTGGGCTAGATCCACAATTAATTGGTTGTTTTCAATTGTAATATGATTGGTCCTTTGGTATATTTCCAAACATCCTTTTTGCAACTCTTTCTGCCAGTTTCAGTTTTTTAGTAAATCCTTGTAATTTGTCGGAGCACGTCAAAATATTCTCATTTCGACCTTGCATTTTTTTATTAAGTTCATTCAAATGCTCGAATATATCAGCCATGTATGCAAATTTGGCTATCCAGTAATCATCATCGAGGTGCTGGCATATTTAGAGCATATTCTGTGTTAAAAGGAATTCACGCACCTCGTGACGAAGCTCAAATAATCTAGCCAAAACTTTGCCTCGGGATAGCCAACGAATTTCTGTATAAAATAATAAGGATTCATATTCGGCTCCCATTTCTGCACAAAGTAATCCAAAAATTCACGAATCTATGGCTCTTGATTTAATTAAGTTTATGATTTTAATGCATTCATTCATCGTGTTCAAAAGTTCTTCCGGCAAATTCTTGACCATCAATGCTTCTCGATGTATGCAGCAGTGTATAAATTGTACCGTCGGATTTTTTTGTCTTACACAAGAGACAAAACCTTTTTTACGACCCGTCATTGCCGCAGCGCCAACCGTGCAAACAGCAATGCAGTTGCTCCATTGAATATTACATATTTTGAAGAAATTATCGGTTACTCGAAAAATTTCTTCACCGGTAGTTCGCTCTGGAACCTCCTTACAAAATAAATAATGTTCTTTAATAAAGTGTCTTCAACGAAACGTACAATAGCTATCAGCTGTGCTTTATTTTTAATATCAGTTGTTTCATTGATCTGAAGCGCAAATTTTTCAGCCGATAACAGTTTTTTAATCAGTGTTCCTAAAATATCGCTTGACATATCGTGAATACGTCTTTTAACAGTATCAGCAGACAACGAAACTTTATTCACTTCCTTAACTTCATTGGGCCCAAGCATAAGTCTAACAATTTCCATGCATGCTGCTTTAATAAGTGTTTCGCCGACAGTTTGTGGCTTCTTCTGACGTGCAATTAATTTTGCAACATGATAGCTAGCTTCTAATGCCTTTTCAGAAACTGTTACGGCCGATTTCATAAATTTCTTCTGTTTTTTATTTTGTTCTAAGCACCTCTTAAAATATTGTTTGTCTTTGTTGGCGCAGCTAGGATGGCTTGAATATAGATGCCGCTTTAATTTACTGGGTACCATTGACTCGTTTGATAGCTGATCGCCGCAAATAATGCACTGTGGTCTTGGTGCCGTTTCGTCACCACACCACGAGAATCCATATTTAATGTAGTCTTCGTCGTACTTCTTTTCACTACCTTCTTTAGGTTTTTTGTAACACTTGTGCTGGGTTCTTCATCATCTGTACGTGAAGACGAATCTTTCCGATGTAAAAATTTATCCATATTTAAAGGGGTATAAAACTTAAAAATTTTTATACGAGGAACGTTAACCATACATAATTCAGTAAGATAATTAATAATAATTATCGTTAGTGGTAGGAACGTGTTTATTTAACTTTGTGTTGTAAAATAGTGACAACAATGACATACGAGTGAACGTGATGTACCACGCGCAAATGCAAATAACACATGCGCATGAGTCTTCAACGACGCGCATAACGGTCATTTTGCTTTATCTATGATTAATTTGGTGGGCCTTGGTGTTTACACAACACACTGTGCAGTTTTCAACTGTTCTCACCAGAGGACCATTGAATAATTATTTAGTTATAATAATTATTCTATAATATATTTAGAAAAATAGACATTATTATGAAAAAAAAATTGTCATTTTGTATTAAATACATGATGAAAAATTGTAAAATGTCAAATACAATGTATTTGACCACGGCACACCTGTATCTGGCTCATGACACACCAGTGTGCCGCGGCACACCGGTTGCGGAGCACTGCTCTACAGATTCAGTTTAAATTAAATGATATTTCTACACCTATACATAATAGAACAGTGACACATGTCATTCTCAGTTATCTGGCGAACGAAAATAACTTCAAAAACACCCCCTCCCCTCACTCGCCTCTCAATAGCTAGTTATAGTAAAAAGATTAAAATTAAATAACACCGGTAAAAAACGAGTTCTTAGAACATGGGTTTACTTTCAAACTTAACATTTTGCGTAACATAATTTTTTATACCTTAAATTTTGGGAGGAAAAGGGAACGTTGAGACAAATTAAATTTGTTCAATAATTAGTTTTGAAGATTTATTTTATTATTTGGCATTTATTAAATTTATCAAAAATAAATACGTATAAAACTTTTTAGCTCAATTTTTGCATTATGTTAATCAATTAAGCTACATGCAATTAAAATTAAAGCAAACGATAAATTATGTTATTAAATTGAATATATTTAAGCTAAATGTAATTAAAATTAAAGCAAACGATAAATTATTTAACGACGGATTTGGCGACTTGACAAGAAATTTGGCGTAGTATTTAATTCTTTAAATAATTAGTTTTTCTCAATTATTATTGAATTATCTTATTGTCATCCAAAACAATCGTGTTTAGAAAATTTCAGCTCAAATGAGGGCTTTAAAATGTGAGAAAAAGCTTTTAAAGTTTTGAACCAAACAAAGTTACAATGGGAGTTGAAGAAAACCCATTGAAAAAGCACTTGGAAGAGAAGGCACCAAAATAAAATGATTAAAAACTTTCCTGTCCTTTGTATTTCTCAACTCGGGAACATAATTCAGAACATGCTAGGACTCAGTTATTTCCCACAAATCTAGAAAACCGCTGCCGTGATACCTATCTTTAAGCTGGGTAAAGACACAGCCAGACCTGAAAATTACAGGCCATTATCTCTTGCCAGTCCTCTGAGAAATTTATGCTAAACCGGCTGAACAACCAACTCCAAAGCCGTAATGTGGCCGCGGTAGCCTAGTGGTTAAGGCATCAGACTCGCGGCCGGCGGTTTCCGTTGAGTCGTGGATTCGAGCCTTGATGCCATCAAAGACCCGCCGTGTGCCGGGGCTGATGCACGTTAAATCTGTCGGGGCTCAAAGTCCTCCCGATGGCGTGGTGTGGAAGTTAGTAAAGGAGGTGACAGCTCGTGTGTCGTCCTCATCACATGACAGAGTTTCAAAATTTCGAGGTCCGTCGCCAATAGCCCTCGTGTTGCTTCTAGTGCGATGTTAATACAGCTAAAACCACGACTGATTATAAATTTATGGCGCAAGAGCCAAATCCCAGGACTAAATTGCGCCCAACAACTGTTGATAATAGAACGAGCTATAATTTCTTTTCTCAAAATCAAAAAAGATAGAATTTAATTTTATCAAATAAGTTATTGTTAAAAAAAATTGGTGATTAAAACTTGTTTGAAAAAAAAATTGTTTGCTAACGATTAGATGGATTAATGATAAAAAAGAGGTTAAATATTATTTACAAATCTGATTTTTGACAAAAACGCAAATAAATTATGATGGGGGTGGGGTTCACGCCAAATCGGATAACTGTAGAACGGATGATTTAAAAAAAGACGATAATGATGAAATACCGGACATATAATTAAAATGAGATGCATGGTGTATGGGACATGGCAAGAACATACATATAAGTACTCGGGAGTACTTATATGTAAATCATGTATTTCCTATTTGAATGTGGACCCGTGTGGTGACCGGGAATGACAGAATAGTCCCACTGTGGCTCATACATGTCGTAAGAGGCGACTAAAATGAGTACCCAGCGTCTGGGGGTATAGCCGGGCACCCTGCCCCTTGGGATTATATCTGGGACTTGCCTTCTTCAGGTAAGTATGGGCTTCATGACTCCGAGGCACCCTAGTGATTTTTTCTTTCCTATGGGGTTTACTGTCTTTGGTAAATATGGGTGACGCGCCCCCGGGATACCCTAGCGACCCTTCTCAATTTTCGACCCTTCTTCTTGTCAACCAATTTGTCTTTTTTTTTTCAATTTTTTCACGTCTAGACCACATTTAAATCTTGTTTGGCGCAGCATAGCCACATCTGGCTCTTGCACCAATAACCTTTACATACATTCACTCACTCCAAAGAAAAAAATGATGTAACATTGTCGCTCATAGAACCAGCCTGAGTTTGGAAGATATCGGTATAACAATGTTGTTCCTGTTAATTTTAATAGCGGCTTCTCGTTAAGATCTGCATTGTTGTCTATTCTTAAATATTTCGGTATCGAATGCCTCTAAACTAAATTTCACTTTCCGAAAGAATCCTTTGATGCACTAATTCTTTCCGAAGAGAATATTTGCTACAAAGAGCGAACAAGTGACTGAAACAAACTGCGTTACCTCCCCTTCGGGTTTCTCTGATGCTAAACACGTACTCCATTCACACATTGAGAGAGAACCATCTTTTTATTGTCATTATAGTATCCCCTCGCAGAAAAAAGTGCCACAAATTCTCTCACGAATGATTGACCAAAATGAAGTTACTTTGGGTTTTATAAACATATCAATAAAATACGGAAATAACGAAAGTGATACAAAAATGCAAGTATGAGTTTGAAAATAATCGCTAATATATATGATTTAAATTAATATTATTACAGTAATATAGTTTTCTGATTTTCAAGCACAGTTCTTTATTTTTTTATTTATCAAATTCAGAAATCTGATTGGCGCAGCATAGCCTACTTTGGCTCTTGCTCCATTAAAATCCACAGTCACTCACTCAGAAACTTGATATATGTTGAGAACTTCACAAGATTACAAACGTAATATTTTGGAAAAAACTCTGGTGATCTCGGAAAAATGCATGATGTTCAAAATATAATTTTGAACTCATTTATTTATTATATTACATAGATATACACAATCTTGATCACTTTTTAATATTCTTAACATCTGTGTTTTCCCATAAAGGTATTTTCTTAGAAGCTCTGGATTTGCCAAATTTCCATTCCATTCTGGTGACTTCCATTATTGGTAAAGAAATATACGTATGCTTGGTGTGGTCATACGTTTCGTCTTTTGCACGATAGAAGCTAAATTAGCTATCAGATCCAATTTTACGGAGTTATTACTGTTGGCCTTCCTCAGAGTAGGCCTTTGATAATTTAATTTAATATATAATGCCACATCAACAGAGAAAGACAAATTCTAATATTTTAAAATCACTATTTATTTTACACGATTATTTATTTACATTATTTACAATACTAATAATATCACTTTCTAAACCGAAAGCTCCAACATTATAACGATGGTCTCATCAATCATATTCAAAAAAACACGAAGCCCCCCAGTTTATTTGGCCATTCATAAACAGCTGTCATACAGCATCCAAAAAGAGCTTCCTATAACAGCCAAAGACTCTTGCACCATCCGTCAAGCATCCAAGAAGCAGCAAGTCCAGTCAGTCAGTCATCTAATAAGATCTCCTTTATATATATTCCGGAATTTGCATTCGACACCGTCAACTCGACAGTTAAAAATCGGCATCCAATGAAAAACAACTTCATATGACGTAATAGAAAAACACCGTCGAATGCAAATTCCCGATTCCATTGCTAGATGCGTGAGATGACGTCATATCGGAAAACGTAATTCCCCGTGATTACCACGATATGACAAAATTACTCATCACTGGATATTATTTCATTACTCGACAACAAACAAAATATTGAGTCTAAACAGCTTGCTGCATTTTTGAAGGGATCCAACATTTCCAAAAGATCTGCAATTCTTATGCAAGGTCTATTCGCCTTTGAACTCGCACAGATATGTTCCTATTGCAGTTTTTGCAAGCAGAAAATGTAATCAAAACATACTTCAAAGCAAGCAATCGTATAATTTTGTATCCAGAATCTGTATTTTCCTTATATTCATTATACTGAACGAAACAATAGCTTAATATGGCACTTTTACAGTTCCAACATTATCATTTGATTCAATACTAGTCTCAATATTACTTATGGTTGACTTTACAACACTGTTTTTAAATATAATTTTATTTCGTGGCATTCTTAATAAGTTAATTAACTCTTTTTATCATTAAAAATGCTATTTGTTAAAGGAAATGTTGTGCAATCTAAGTGTGCAAGACAAGATGCACGAAAATATATTTTAAAATGTTTGATAGCTTTGTAGAATTTGCAACTACAAAGACTATTATCCCCAATGCTCGCGCAAAGAACAATACATACAGATAAAAACTAAAAAATGATTCGAATTTATTTTATTGTTATCAATTCTTCTATCGTAAGAGAATTAGAAGAATCAAACAGAGATGAGTTGTCAGGCCACGAGAGAGATTTGCTTTCAGTTGTCGGGTTCTTTAAAAAGTGAACATTTTGTGAAGTGCTCTAAAAAATGAAAAATTCCAACAATTCTGTTATTTTGATGAATAAGTGTGATACATCATTGGCAAAAATAAAAATTTAAGCTATTTAATGATACAAAAATAAATAAAATAAAAATGAAATTTTTGGTTAAATTTCACTTACCATGTCCCTTAAATTTTTCAAACTCGACAGGGTCTTCCATTTTAAATTCAGGTTGTACAAATTTAAGATCATAGTTAATTTTTACCTTTTCATAACAGCTAAATTTCAGACTTCTGTCATATAGATGGATAAGAAAATTTATTATGAATTTACATTTCGTTCGGTAATTTTTCAAACATTAAGTATGCAGCTGGCAATCGAGTTACAAAATGAGGTAATATTATTGCATTCAACAATACTTTGCTCCAGTAATTTAGTTCAGTGGAATTATTTTAGCAGCAGTTTTTTAAATCAATGTTGGATTCTCTTTCACTTTTATCATTATTTTCAGGATGATAAGTGGATATTAATATTTGTTTAATATTATAATTTTGAAAAATTCTCCTGAAACTTGCAGAAGTTAATGCATCTTTTCTATCATTGAACAACTGAATCGAAAAGTGAATTAAAAAAAAAAAAAACGTTTTAGACTGTATTTTCTTCAGTAGTTACACTCTTTGATAGAAAAGTCATATATATGTACTTCCTGGCTCACCCGTATTGGGAAAATGGCGAGATTCGTTTCCTTTTGCGCCAATACGTACCGAACTGTAGGATTAATTTTTTTGTTGTTATTATTAGGAGTACATTGACCATCTCCAATTTCATATCAAAATTATTTTACATTTGAATGAACAAAATTAAATGAATTAAACGTTGTTTTGTACTTATTTAGGATTTTTCTAATAGCTCTTTGAAATATAGCAGAATTTTTTTAAAACGAAAAAGATACTGCGTCCATTCCTATAACTTATAGTTAGTAGTAAATGCAAGTTTTGGGGGGTCTTTTTCATCAACTTGAATATGCCAATAGCATTATGTTAGATCTAAAGTTATATATAATCATATCGTATCTTAAGAAATCGTGTAGATAATCAATTAAAGATAAAGGTTCGCTGTCAGTTTTAGTAATGTTATTCAATTTTCTGTAATCAATATATAATGTAGTTGTAAAAAGTTTCCCCCTTTTTTTCTGCTTGATTGTCGTAAATGAAGAATAAGGACTAGTTTAATAAGTTAAGTTTTTCAATTTCTCTGTTATCACGAAAAGCTTTACATGGGCCGCAAATAATAGGCAAATCTGCAGTTAAATTAAATTTTTGTGGTGCAATATTAATCATACCAATATCTAATTTAAAAGCCCCATATGTGAAAGAATAGTCCCAGTGTAGCTCATGCATGTCGGAAGAGGCGACTAAAATGGATACCCAGTGTCTGTGGTTATTGCCGGGTACCTTGCTCCTGGGGATTATATCGGGCTTGTCTTCTTTTGGAAAATACAGACACCATAACTTCGAGGCATCCTAGTGATCTTTTTCTTCACCATCACGTACTGTCTTTGGTAAACGGGGTGACGTGCTCCCTGGGATACCCTAGCGATCCTTCTCTATTTTCGACCCTCCTTCTTGTCAAACTTTTTATCTTCAAACGTCTACATTATAGTTGCATCTTGTTTGACGCAGCTTAGCCACATCTGACTCTTGCGCCAATAAACTTTATTTTCAATCACTCATTCAAATAATAAAAAAAAAAGGAAATACGCGAGAAGGACTTTTCAATAAATTACTAAAATCTTTCCTATCCTCTGAGGGTAAATGTATGAAAATTAAATTTGTTCAATAGTACTTGAGGAAGGTATGCTCAAATTATTGGAAAGAGAAAAAAAAATTTCTTTATCGTAATGAGATTTATTCTGACTATTTCATTCAGAATTATTAATGTTATTAATAATATTTGATTTTGAAATCATATAAACAGCTTTAGCGACGTGAAGATTACAAGTAATTTTACAAGTAGCACAGAATAATTACTGTAAGAATTTATATCATTAGAAATATTTTATACGTAATTATTACAAATTTCTTTTTCACCTTCATTAATTTTGGCATTAATGTAATCATTATGTTCACCATACAAGGATTGTCTGCAATTCTTGTTATTAATCAATCAATCAAATCGTTAAAAGGGGCATTATATGCTTTAGGTGACCAATTTTGAAATCCAGACTGGCCGCGATAGCCTAGTGGTCAAGGTTTCGGATTCGTGGTTGGCGGTTTTCGTTCAGTCGCGGGTTCGATCCTTGGCCGCCAAAGATGGCGGCCAAGGATCAGCCCTGCGCACGGCGTCAGCCCCGGCTACACGGCGGGCCGCCAAAGACCCGTCGTGTAGCCGGGACTGATGCACGTTAAATCTGTCGGGGTCCCAAGTCCTCCCGTTGGCGTGGTGTGGAAGTTAGGAGAGGGGGGTGTCGTCCTCGTCACTTGACCTTGGTTCAAAATTTCGAGGTCCGTTGCTTCTAGTGCGACGTTAATAAAAAAACTAAACTTGAACTCTAGACTGAAAAGAGAACTTTTGCAGGTGCAGTCCTGATTCACGTGATTCTAATTGAGTTTTATTTTTTTTTACGTTGTCCTTGTTGCCGATAGTTCATGTGTAGGTTAAATACATGAAAAAACATTCATAAAACTAAACAAGTTTATTTTAAACAACGTAGCCCATTAGTTATATGATACATTATTAGGCTATCTCTGCCTTTCACAACCTACACTCTAGTCTGCCACTGAGTTCTTTTCTCGCAAACAACATCCTTTATGAGTTCATCAAGTAGCGCCCTTTTGCAAAATGCTGGAAATTATGTGACAGTCTAACATGCTTGTTGTTGCGGCCCGTTATTTTGGTAAGGCTGGTGTTGTTTTGCTATGGAAGAATCTGTAGCTTCCATTACAGCATTTTTTATTCGAGTGGTCATGATGAGTTATTGATTGCATGTAGTTGGTTGGGCCACTTATACAAGTCTTTTTTCAACTCTAAATATGATGATAATATAAGTGACTTTCTAGACTGAAGTCCTCCGTAAGGTTTAATTTTAAATACGAGTCTCTTTTGTTATAATAACATTTAATAAAACAGCAGTCATCTCCGAGTTTTATATTAAGAAACAGAGAATGTGCAAGTCTTCAACAACGCAGAATCTTCACATAGAGAATTTTCAACTTCATCAACAGTTTTAGGACCTATGCAAAATATTCTGAAAAAATAATCAAAAAACTTACCTTTCAAATAGTTACTAATATTTTTAACCCGTCGATCTTTATCTGAGATAAATTCCGAGCATTTTTTGACCACATTTTATATCTTCATGTTGGGCAGAAATTTCAATTGTTTGATTTGTTGTAATCTGTTGCAATCTAGATCCGGGTAGCATGCCAACGATAATTTAAATTGCGTAAAACTACTCGCTTTTATTGATTATTCTCGGAAGATTTGAAGACACTGCGTTGGTAGGAACAAGAATCCAGCACACATTTTACCTTATCAGCGCAATGATTGAAACTTGGGCGGGATATCCTAGTTTATATTGGTGGTTTTATATGGGTGATCCTAGTTTCCGTCAAGTTTCATTATTTATTATTATTATGGAATTTCCATACGTGTAAAATTCAATCCAGACAACTTTCTTGTGTGGTGATATAATGTAAATAGCAAACATATTTGGAGATTTTAGAATTGCATTTTTGTTACAAGCACATAGTCGGGACGAAATACCGTCTTAGACTGGGGACAGTCTGACAAAAAGTGACCTCATTTTTACTATATTACTCCCACTAACGGAATTTGTTGGTATTTAAAGCCTACGTCATTCATAGAGAGAGAATCAATTCGTTATTACATACACACATGGAAAAGTAACCTAGGTATATAATAAAATAATTTAAAAAAATTCGTTTAGAAGCAATATAATGTATAAACATGAATTAAAACATAAGAAAATTTCTAAAAACTTACAAAAAGAAAACTTAAAAGTAATTTTTTAGTTTATAGAAAACCTATAAGAAAATGAAAAATTTGTAATTACTAAAACTTAGAACAAAAGAAAGAGAAAAATTACACAACTAAATAAATAAGAAAAAAAATTATATACTTAAAAGAATTCTGAACCAATAAATAATTTCAAAATAATAAGTTCAAATAAATAATAAGCAAAAACCTAGGCATAAAAACAAAGGGAAAAAAATTCATAAAAAGAAAATGAAATGTAACATTTATAATTTCTGAATCTTTCTTTTGATATATTAGCTTGTTAAACAATGCTTTACGGGTATCCGGAAGGAAAAATCTTATAAACCAATATGGAAACTCCATAAATTCAAAAATACAAATACAAATTGCAAAATAAGTAATCAAGTTCTGTCCTCATGAAAATAGAAAAGAACAATATAAAAAATAAATCAACCAGATGGAAAAATATAACAAAAACTTACATGAGATGCCATGCATTGCAATAATCTTCACTCTCACACATATGTGAATTTTCATTCCAAAATAAATTTTATTGTATTCATTATTGTCATCAAATATTTTATTCAATTAAGACATGATTTTCTTGTTTCTTGACTTGCACTAAGTCTTTAAAACTTTACTTATCTTTTTTATTCTTAGTTTTGTAATATAGCAGGCTATTCATAATAAAAGCAAGTTAACTTTAATCTGAAATATTTTACGTGTTTTATCTATCATTTTGAATATTTATTCATCAATTCAGTCTTGAACATGTATGCACATTTTGTTGTTAGGTCTGCTCATTTGTCTTGATTTTCAAACAAGTGTGTATTTGTAAATACTTAATTATTTTTAGGTCTAGAGGCGTGCTTGTGAGAATATTTTTGTTTTACTTTATGGATGCCTTTTAAAATCAAAACTACTTTGACTTCCACTTTTAACTATTGTAACTTCCTCTTTAAGAATGGTGTGTGTTATGTCTGCTCGAAAAATCAATTAATTGCTGAATTGGGAAGATTTCGGATAAATCCCTTTTCTCAGGTAGAAAAGATAGCGCCAACGAATATTGGTCCTATTTGTTTGCGGACACCCGCAGCACAAGATTCACTAACTTTTCCTGCTGTTATAGAGTGTTTAATGGCATGCAAATAGTGAATTATTTCAACATCACACGATAATCATCGCTATCTAATAAACCGCATTAAACTAAAGAGCTACATTTTCTTGAAATCAGCACCAATAGCATCGTCTAGATGAAAATAAAAATGGATTTATTTTGATAATCTGAAACGAAGAAAATGAAGGCTTGATCAAGGCCAACTGTGAAACCGACAGCAAGACAAAATCTCTTTAGAAAGAAAACAATGCTCTGTGTTTCGTGGGATCAAAGGAGTGTTGTTTATAATGAATATTTAATGCCTCACAAACCTAGTGAAATAGTAAATGCTGTCTGTTACCGGCAACAAATAATCAATTTGAATCATGCATTGATCACAAAACTTCCGAAATTGGCTCAAAGACATGAAAAAGGGATTTTGCAATGCACTGGACCACATCTCAAAAGTTGCCAAGGAAACTTTGAAGGAATTGAATTATCTAACGTGCCGTATTCTTCGGACATTGTCACTTCGGACTTTCCCGTGTTCTGGTCAATGGTATACGGATTGGCTGAGAAACCGCTAATTCCGAAGTAGTGGAAAAATGGTTTGCTTCGAAAAATGAAAGTTTTTATCCTCTCAGGATCCATCTTTTGTTAAAAAGATGAGGAAAAGCTGAAGCTTCAAATGGTTCATACTTCAAATAAATAGCTTTACCATTCACTGCAAATTAAAATTATCACCTCAGTTACTATTTAAGTGATGACAGTAGAAAGTTTTGCATCATAGGTAGTAACCAGAATAGTATCTCTGACATGTTTTATATTTGATTTGATTCTTCCATTTAACAAACTAAATATTTATTTTTAACTGTCTGCATTTTTACCCACTTTGCTATTGACTACCAGTAACACCAGAATTTAGTTTATTTTGGACCAATAACAATAATTAAATTTATACAGCTACGATAATAATTACAAAATGTACTAATCTTTTCTCCCTTTTTTGAAGAATGTTCGTTATGTGTTACTTCACCCGAGGGTAAAAAAAATTCACTGTATATCAGTATTACCTTTGTGTATGAAATGTAATACTGATATCCTAACAATCCTGGTAGGATTGAGGTACTGGGAGCTTTATCTATTAAAATGAGACATCCAAGAAAAACTTAGTGACTAGAGCATATGTATAAATTCGTATCTGAATATTTATTTTTCTCGGAATATTCCATATTGTCAGAGCCGGCCATCTTGGGGGTGCGACGGATGCTGTGAAAAGACGATATTCCTATCTTTGTCAGTATGACGTTCATTTTAGCGTAAACATATTATAGTAGATCTATAAAATTTGACAAACTTCTCTTTTAAATGACTTCTTAAAGATGCGAATGGTTAGGTTTTATTTGAATCGGGGAACTCCCGAGCACCCTCACCTAAACAGAATATATTAGTCAAGCATGTGTGCAGAATGCTTAAATGCACATGCTTGTAGTAATTATCGAAAAAGATATTGCAAACAATTGTAATTTTTTTAAAAGTATGAGTAAAAACAAAATAACGCATTAAATAAACATGCATTAATAATGTATGTTCGTATTTGTAATTTTTTTTTTTTTAAAAATTAAGGCCCCGATGGTTTCTTGCACTCGGGTCTCTTTATAAAGAAGACCATATTTGTCTTCCATCATATCATATTTCTATCACTATCATATTTGTTAGCAAGCAAGATATGCTTGCCTGTGCGCTTCCTGTTTTTGTTCACCCAAATGCTGCACCACAGTTGTTTCTGTATGAAATAAAATAGTCAAAAAAATGTCTTAGCGACAACAACCTTTTTGGTCTTTAAGAACTAGGAACGCCTTATGGGTGACAGGATTTCAAGAATTTGCGAAGACTGCTTTTTTACTTGAACTGTTAATCTTAAGTGAAGTTTAAACTTTGAAAACCTACTTATAATCCTGTTTTACCTCGTTTTGCCTGTCTCGCAAAAACTTTATTCGGTGTAATTATTTTACTATGACATAACACATCGATCAATAACTCCCGAGACTAACCCAGAGATGGCGCTCGTAGTAAACCAGTAACCAGGTCTTTCTAGAGTACTAACCTTTGCTTGAAACGTGTCAAAATTTTAAGTCGATCGGACCAGGAAAAAGGTTTTTTGAAGTGAAGTGAAAAAGGTTTTTTCCAAGTGGGTGCCGCGATTGCTTTCGATGGAACAAAAACAGCAACGAGTCGATGATTCAGAAAGCTGTTTATCGCTATTTACTCGCAACAAAAAAGATTTCTTGCGAAAAGGAAAAGGGAAAAAAATTTTTTTGGGGGGGGGAAAAAATTGGAAAAGCTTTGGAATGATTGTATCACCCTAAAAGGTGTTATGTTGATGAATAAAAAAAATTTTTGCAAAAAAAATGTTGTTTTCAATTTTAGACTCGGGAGTTATTGATCGATGTGTTACTTGTATATGGGTCTAAACAATGAGGTTAATTCTGGTAACCTTTCCTCTGCTGTGTAAAATATAAACTAGTTAGGGGAGGGGAAATGCGTTTCTAAAAGCTACATAAATTTGACATGACTAATCAGTTTAGGAAATTCTTTTCCAAGAGCAACCATTGCGTGGTTATTGCAGAAAATTTCTAGAAGTCAAATTGCTTGATTGGTGAAATAAAATAGAAATAATCAGTTCAGAAACAAACGTTTCTATTCGTTTGGTTTGTATTAGTTAATAAGATGTTTTCTCCATTGGTTATTGGATTTCCAAAACTCATGAATGAAAATCAATAAGTATTTTCATTTTAGATTTTTTTTTTTTTTTGCAGGTTTCCCATATGCAACGAAATTTAAAGTCCTCTTTACTTTAAGCTTCGTAAAAAGATTGCTTGCACTGTTTTCTTCAGTTATCTATCCTATTTTTAGCTAATTTATCCTACCATTTCGTTTAGAGAAAGATTTGCCTATTCTTTATTCAGATTTTTGGATAGTTTCTAGACAAGCTAATTGATAAATTTGAACTATGAGGGCATGATTAAATCAAGCATCCTACACTCATTAGTGAAAAAAACTCTTTTTCAAAGGGTTTTTTCGGATCTAAATTTATAGTTTTATCAAGTGTACTATATATTAAAATGATTTAATGCATGTTTGTAATCAACCTAATTTAAATAAACGTTTATAGATTGCAACTTGTTAAAATTCTTCATTTTATTTTAGGGCTGTGTATCCTTCTCATTATAGAAGAAGCAATCCTCGAAGAAGAGTATCATGGCTTGCTGGAGAAAAATTTCTTCATTGAAAGAGAGTGCCTCAGCTCGGGTGGCAACAATTTTGTGTCAAGATAATTGTTTTAAGGAGGTAGCACTGCGCTTAGCAAAACCGACGTTCGGTGCTTTTATTTTTGAGCATGCATTCCCAACTTTCATTACGGACCCTGAAACATTGTCGCGATGGGCCGATTCGAACGAGAAGCAGTCCATTTACGAACCAATGCTTTATTTTTGTAATAATATTGATAAACAGGAGGTAGACCAGTGGGATGCAGCCGTTGACGAGCAGTGTCAAAGACTGATGGAAGGGTTGGAGTGTCACTTAAAGTCCGGAATAGAAGCCTGGATGAACCGTATCGCTTTGGAATTTTTGAGCTACAGTCGGCGGCAAGAGTTATTTGGGGTGTCGCGCTATTTTCTGATGGATGTTCTTACCGCTGAGTGTTGGACGAAAGCAGGTCGATTAGATGAGAAGAAGCTGGCGGAGCAATTTATCAAAGATGAGAGGTTGACGGTCATGCAACGGTATCGAATCGCGTGTGCATATTGCCTGCATGTACGTATTTCTCAATTGTGGAATGAATTAACCGAGGTAGAAAAATGGTCAACCCTTATAGATGACCCTGATTCTACTCAGGAGGGCCACCATTTGGTTTTATTTTGGTCGCGGCAGATGGACCAACCACCACTTCAAAGAAATTACGAATGGTCAACTGCGACAATGATAACGATGCGTTATGGGAGTCAAGCTGCGCTGATGTCGTGCTGTGAAAGGTTGGATGAACGCATACTGCGAGAGTTAATTATTGATACGGCATTGGAATCTCTACTAAGACGGCAAATTGTTCTTAAAAGATTACAAAGATATATGAATTGGAAAACAGCACTAGTATCAAATAAATTTCCTCCTACACTATTTTCCGAATCTTTTGAATGTCTTAATTTACCTTCGTACTACAACGAGTTGATGTGTTTTTATCTCTCGCTCATGGATGAAGAAGAGCAGCTGACATTTTTTGAGGAAGCGTTTCAGACCAGTTATGGTATATTTATTCTAGAATGCTATTTAGATTGGCCGCATCAAGTTGATTTTATGCCGATGATAAGAAGATTGTGGGGAATAATTCCAGAGGAGGTGTTTGCAAAATGTGTATTAACTTTAACGTTTAAGTACACTACAAATTCCAGTAGGGAACGCTATGAAGTACTTGATAAAGAAACTCGTTATTTTGATTATGGAAATCTGCTGCAGACAGTATGGGAAGAAACTCCTGAAGAATATAAACAGTATTTTTTTCTCGATAAAAATAAGAGAGAATTTGATAATCGAGGGATAAGTATGGGTAAGATGTTATTGCGTCAGTTGGTGAAAATATTCCCCTTACAGAAAAAAAAAGACGAGGCCTTATTTAAAAAGATTTTTTGTTATCAATCAAAAGAGAAAAGAATAGCATTAATGCATTCTACGGAGGGAGAACGTATGTGTGACGAATTACTCGAAAAAGAACAGTGGTCGTTTGTGAACGAGTTGTTAGAGGAATGTTACCCGAAGGAAGATATTCCTAGCTTTAGAATTCAATTCCTCCAATCAGAGTGTCGTCGTATGCTGTGTTTGAAAAAATTACAAGAGAAGCGTGAAAAATGGGTGGACGATCTAATTGATTGGTGCTTAGAAACGGACTCTGAAAAAAAGCAATACAAATATGCGTTAATTACAACAGGATGGAAATTTTTTATGCTTTCCTTTTCTTTTCTTCGGGATACGGATATTGCTACATTGGAACGCATCATCAATTTCTGTGTGCCATCGGAGGAGAGGAAACCGTTCATGACGCCTATTGTTAAAAACATTTGTATAACTTTTTTAAAAAGCTTTAGGTGGGAGGAGCTGGATGCAATTTTAGCCTGGAACTTTATTGCAGAAGAAGAAATCAAACGTTTTAAAAAGGATCTATTTTCTGAGGAAGGCCATGCCTTGCATTATTTTATTGTATTTTGTCGACAAAATTTGAAAGAGGCAGAACGATTTTATAAATGTTTTGGCTTATCACCCGAAGAAATAAAAAAACTCAAAAAAGACACCCTACTTTCGCCAGATATTGTTTCAGGTATTGCACGCATACCTCTAACATCTTTGCGTTGGTGTTTAACCGATGAGGAAACGGTGATCGATTTCCAAAGAAGGATTGAAGAGCTATATTGCAGTTTTCCAGTTATAGATGAAGATAGGAAAAATGCGAAGGAAAAAATCGATTGTCTAATGAGCGAACTCCTTTGCAGTTTTAGAAAAGAAGATGCTCAGAACAAGACGAATAAGTAAGCTGTTTAATTAATGGCACTATGGTTTATCAATGGCAACGATCAGCATTAAACTAAGGCACTAAACTTTCTTCAAATCAACACCAACAATAACATCGTCCATATATATATATATATATATATATCTTGTCACCCACCGGACCAGACATTTTGTCCCTTAAATAGAGCTGTCCGTTCATCAGTATGTACTCGCTAAAAATGTAATTTCATTTGAAATTCAAGGTGTTTTAAACTTTAAATAAATGAATATGTAACACGTATTCAAAGTTATTTATTTGAATTTGA
>BMAW01046031.1:0-20736 GCA_019974015.1 Nephila pilipes
ATATATATATATATATATATATATATATATATATATGGGATGGCCTATATTAATTAATAAAAATCAAACTTTAAAGAAGCACACAGACATTTAATATTGACGTTTCACATTAACATAAAGTTTCACATAGTAGACGAGACATTTCACAATAACATTTAAAAACATTAAAACAATACTCTTCAGCGTCTTAAATCATAAATCGTCTAGAGTCATCAACAAGGGCGTCTTCCTCGTTCCGATGACTACCGTCGACTCTCCTTCAAGAGCGGGCTCCCTTCATTAGCAGAGCAGCGCCCTCTATGATCGGGTGTTTCTACTACAAACCCACACTCGGCCCTCCTGGAAGAAGATGACCTCAGCTTCTTGATTCTAACAAAATATCATCTCAACCTAATAAAATAAAACTGAAAAGAGAAAATTCAAAAGCAGTAACAAATTGATAATTCGAATAGCATTTATCAACCTTGGAACATCATCGTCTTCGGAAAACACTATCGTTTATGAAGTATCATCGTCTTGTTTTGTCACTTCGTCTTCTTTCACTTTTCTCTTCTCTCTTTTCTTTTTCTTTCAACGTCTTCAAAAAACATAGATAAATCCAGTCGTGTTTGGGGGAAAATAGTCATAATTGGAAAAAATCATAATTGGTAGATTCACAGTCAAGTAAATGAAGTATAATTAAATAGTTTAAGTTACGCACCATCTTCTTATAAATTCTGCACTAGTTGTAATCCGATGATGATTTATATTTTTTGTAGAACTTTCTAATGGTCCTAGGTAATCGATGCGATATGCACGTAAAGGTAAATCATCTTTATGAATTGGATGAAGAAATCTATCTTTCTTTCCTTTTTACTGTTTACTTGAACACAACGCACACAATTAGCTATTGGTCTTTCTCTCTTCTGTTGTTTAGCATCTTTTCGTAGATTGTTATGTTGTTTTCCAAAATTAGGTTGAAATTCGGCTTCAATAACTTCTTTTGATTTTTCAGTAAACTTCGTATTCATTGAAGAACAAGGTTCTATAATTCGGTGTTTTAACCCTTTAGTTATTTTAGCATCAACAATCTTATTTTCAGAAAAAGGTAAACGTAGCGGTCGTTGATATATTGGCTCATTATTTTTAGTTAAAATGTTTAATTCTGTGTTAGTTGATTTAATCTTCTTCGGTTGGTAATTTGATATAGATTGACGCACTTCATCTTTAATGGATTTTGAAATATTATAGCCTATATTTTTTTTTTTTCAATTTCAGCACAATTAACATTAACTAGCAAAACCGTTAAAATATCACTTTCTTCACTCAGAGACTTATTTTTTATTGTAAATCCTTTTTCATTTCATCCATTTCCATCCAACTTCACCTTGCAAAATTGCATCAAGTCCTATAATAGCATTATGTGGTATAGCACGATTCTCCACGACACATATATCAGTAGAACACTTAAAGTTATCTATTCCTATCTCTCCCTTAAATATACCTATGGGCTTTATTTTACAATCTCCTAATCCCGATAAAATTGAATTACACTGATTCAGTTCACAAATATTTAACTTTTCAAATATATTCTTAGAAATTAAAGTAGCTTGACTTCCGATATCTATCAATGAGTTAATATTTAAATTACCGAAACGTACCATTTTAAACAGATATGTTTGTTTCGTAATATTGAGAGATTCTACGTTATCATTGGGTTTGCTTTCCAAATTTAATTCTACACATTCAGACGCCTTATGACCAAAGTTTTGACATCTGAAACATTTATAACCTTTATTCTTAAATATACAAAATTTAGATAAATGTCCTTTACCACCACAATTAAAACAAAATTTAGTATTCTGATCATAATTAATTGATCGTTTATGATTCACAAAATAATCTGGTTTTTATTTTACTTTGCTAAAATTATATTTACTTTTTTCTCTCATAAAATCATTTTTATAACCTCGTAAATCTTCAGGTTTTCACGAAATTCACGTAAATCTTTGCAACCATACAAAACTAATTTATTTTCATTTCTATCGTTAATTCCTCGTATAATATATTGCATTAAAGCAGTATCTTCAATTCTCCCTCGATTACCCAACTCTTTCATTATAAAATAATATTCTTGTATAGATTCATATTCTTTCATTTTACGCCTACTCAATATTTCATGCAATTGGGCAGAATTAGTAGTGACCTCGAATTCATCTATCAACACACGTTTTAATTCCTGGTATGACGTAATATTCAATTCGCTTCTCACAAATAATAAGGCATTACCACCAAGCGATCGTTTAGCGAAAATAAACTTTTGTAGGTCAGATAAATTAAAAATATTCGCAGCGCTCTCAAACTGCTCGAACCGAACTGAAATGTTTTCATGCAATTCACCATTAAAAGAGGAAGTAACACTTTCAATGTCTGAAGAGCTTACAGAGATGTTTTGATTTCGGGTGGTGCCATAATCATAACACCGCTCTTCAGAATAAGCTGCTGACTCATTAATGTTCTGGCTCTGCACTGACGTGTTTTGTTTTGTTTCTACTCCCGTTTCGCTTTCTGATTGATTCGAATTTTGAATATATTGATAAAGCGAGCTAACATCATTTAACAAAACTAATATTTTCTTGATTATTTCGGTTTTTGTTCCTTAGAATGCAATATTCAGAATATCACAAATGGTAATCAATTCATGTAATGAAAAAGTATCATTAATAGTTTTTAATTTAGACTTAAAATTAGAGTCATTTACTGTGAATTCGAAACCAGTAAAATTTCTTATTCTTTCCGTATTTTTAGCATCGCCATCAGTATCAAAAATAAACTTATGCAAAGTCTTAATTTTTTCTTTCTTGAGATTCTTCAGTGCATAGCTTACTAAATTAATATCATCAATCTTCATGTTTAGCAAATAAGAATAAATCTGATTCACCTCAAAGTCTTGAATTTATCCTTGGTCAGCACACAGTTATCCACACTTTTTTTTTTCAGTTCAATGTTCACAATTTTAATCATGAGAGTCCTAATGTGTTTACATTCAATAATGTGCCAACATCCCTATCAATTTACATCTCTATCAGTTTATATCCTGATTAGGCGTCTCAATCCCTATTTCTATTCCTTATCCCACTTCTGATTTGTGGGATGGCCTATATTCATTAATAAAAATCAAACTTTAAATTAGCACACAGACATTTAATATTGACGTTTCACATTAACATAAAGTTTCACATAGTAGACGAGACATTTCACAATGACATTTAAAAACATTAAAACAATACTCTTCAGCGTCTTAAATCATAAATCGTCTAGAGTCATCAACAAGGGCGTCTTCCTCGTTCCGATGACTACCGTCGACTCTCCTTCAAGAGCGGGCTCCCTTCATTAGCAGAGCAGCGCCCTCTATGATCGGGTGTTTCTACTACAAACCCATATATATATATATATATATATATATATATATATATATATATATATATACACACACATACGAGTACAGTGGGATAGAGAGTGTCTTGTAATTAGAAATTTCATGAGGTGTTGCATTCGAAACTTTTGGATGTATAAAAGGTTGGTTGGTATAGCACTAGATGCAAAACGAGGGCTATTGGTGACGGACTTGGTAATTTTGAATGTCAATTAAGTGACTAGGTCGATATCTGAGCTGACGCCTTGTTTTCATAACTTCCACACCTCTTCATTGGAAAAACTTTGGGCCCTTATAGAATAAATGTGCATAAGCTGCGGCTATACGGCGGGTCTTTTATGGTATGAAGGCTCGAATCCCCGACTTAACGAAAACCACCACCGGTGAGTTCACGACCATGAGCACTAGGCTACCAGGACAGGAATGTATAATTTTTTTTCAAAATTAGAATACATGGAATATTTTTTTATCAAATATATTTTTACCAGTTCTAATTTATATATACACGGAGACGTAAGAAATGAATAGTTTTTGCTGCATTTTGTTCAAATAATTAAGCAATTTTTCTATATGACTAAAATAACAATAATAAAAAAAAATAAAGTAAGCTTTATAGTGAATAAGCGGTAAGCTCGATTTCTGTATTTGTGTTGGCAGTGAGTTGGTGAGTCACGACATAAGAGTGTGGGAGGTACTGTGCGTGTCTGTTTGGAGCCTTCGTTGGTACATATCTTGGTGATAGCAACCCAGACCGCCCTCGATGATTCAAATGCACCGGTCCGAGGTGCCAACTCAGAGACCTTTCTTGCCGAACCAATTTCCCATCATATTCTCCTGACCTGCGCAGGCGATGAATACTTGCGCGACGGTGAGTGAAGCCTTTCCTGGAACTCATATGAATTGCAACCCTTCGGGGAAGCTTCAATTAACTTTCATCGCGTTATTCATAACATACCTTGTCATGCACCACCACCATTTCGTATTCGGAACGCATGTATACGGTTGGTGCATGCATTATCACAGCTTACAAGGGAACTAGTTCAGTGCCACTAAATCAGATTCGAAGGACGAGTCAGTGCCTGATCCAATCGGAGCAATGAAGAAAACAGTTGTATCAACAAACATCACGTCTCTTGCAAGAAGAATCCTGGATAGTACTATACCGAAAAATCAGCTAACACATGCCACATAATCATTACAGTGCAATCGTCAATGCTCTATTCCTCCCGTCGGTGAATTTCGGAGTGATTTACAAAACTTCGTTGACGTTGACGTTGAAATTTCAATGGGCGCCTAGAGCACGGGGTGCCCAAATCTTGAAAGATAAAAGTTACTTTGAGAAGGTGATGTTTTCATTCTGGGGAGAGAGAGTTGATGTAGATATGGTGAAAGTTTCTTGGCGTTCGGATGAGTAGAAAACGAGTTATGGAGAATCAAAGTTTATTGGAGATCTGGCGCCATCTATGTTGTAGAGTAGAGGAACTTTGTTGGAAGAAATGAACTGGTGGTCGAAAAATTTGGAGAGAAGGAGAGGTTGAAATCTTGTATTCAGATTGGCTGCTGAGTGAGTAACTGCGACGCTGCGATTGGCTGCCCGTATGAGAGTAGAATTTACTATAAGTAAGGTGGGAGGGGTTTGTAAAGTCTTGCAATTATTATTCATTCGGGATTAATTGAAAATTTTATAATGGAAGAAATTAAGGAGGGTTATAATCAAAAAGGATTTTCCTGGGTCTTTTAATATTAGGAGTGATTTGATAATTCTCAAGATTCTGAATATTTGGGTTGTTAATGTTTTCTAGGGAGCAAAACTTCTTGATATCCAAGTTTAAGTAAAGGGATCGTTTGGACTTGAACGAAATTTTGAACATTCCGGAACCAAAGAATTTTTGTTTGTATAACGCCAAACCACAGGCATAAAATATTATGTGGACTTAAACATAATTTAAATTTTTTTTTTAAAAAAAAGCATTATATTATTTAGAAAAGAGGATACGGAATGCATTTCAGATTCTTAGAAGTTTCGGACACTCAAAAAGTTTTCACTGGCTTTCACAAATATATATTTTAAATAAAAAATTTTAAGTTTTTGAGGGAAAATGTTACAAACGATTGGGAACATGTTTCTAAACTCGATGAAAGTCACTCACTTAGAAGACATTTTGGAATTTAAAAAAAAATTATTTCAAAAAATACTATTATGTTTTTAGTGAAGTGTGTGTGCAAAAGAATAGAGAACAGGCTCCAAATTTGGAAATTGTGAAATAAATATTTTTCTTATATCTAAAAGATTTTGCGGAAAGAGAATTCGAAAGCATTGCATCGCTTATAATTTCTCTGATAAAGTGTTATTGAGATTTCTGAACATGAAAAAGAACAGAATTTGTAATAACATTTCTTCAAAAGAATGTAATGTCCTCCAAAATAATTATCTATTTACGGTGAGGTTTTATCGAAACTCACTCTAGAGTATCACGGTAGATATCGAATAAGGACTTGTTCATTGAAACGCTTTGTTCAAGGAGGGCCTCAGGGTCGGTAGATACAGATCTCGTCTTTTTCTCTGACTATTTTTCATTTTTTCAATTACTGATTATGACATAGCTGTTTAGTTTCTAAACTATTAAAAAATTATTCAAAATTTATAAGGTGACCAATTTTTTTAAAAATGAAAAGGAGTACGGAAAAATTGAAGAAAAAAGTACGGATTAAATAAATGAAACAGTTTATAAATTCAAACAAAAATGCATTAATTTTGCATAAATTCCTTTTAATTATTTATTTAAGCGTATATTTTTTCATTGAATGAATATTTTTTTTGTCAATATATCATTTTCTAACAGTATATTGGAAATTTCGCAGCAAGAAATAGCTTTCATATTGACCTTTACGGTAAGTGCTGCAGGTAGAGTATCAACATTTAATCTTGATTTCTCATTTGTCCAAAAATCATTACCAACTGAAAAAATCTTTCAAATGCTTCTTTAGTTCCAGGGTAGCACAACGTAAATTCAACATGAATAACTAAATTTTCATGTGTAATGTGCTTAATTTTGAAACGGTTAAATATTTCCACCCATCTTTTATACATTCAGTTTTCTAATTTCTTCAAACATATAGTTGTCATCAGTTTTAATATCAGGCATTTCTTCCGATAAAAACTCAACACATTTTTCAATATCTGCCCAATTTACTTGCGATGAAGTCAGAGAACGCCATTGAAAGCTGTTACTTCCTGCGATATTTGTCTCAGACCATTGATCACATATTTGAAAAATGGTTGGTAAACATTCTACACTTCTCTGTTACACTTTCCTTTTGTGCTCCAATTTGATTTCTGTAAGTTTGACAATTGTCTTATTATTGTTAAAGAAATAAATTTTTCTTTAAATCGTGATTTGTATTGAGGTACAAAATCGTTCAAAATAAGACGTATTTCTGTAGCTGAAATTTGCTCACCTTAATTCCTTTGAATCATTTTGTGGAAAATAAGTACCTGATTATGTACAAAATACATGAATATCTCCAATAATTCAACAATTGAAAAATGATTCCAGATTTCTTGGATATTTGTCAGAACTTAAAAAAATAAACGAAGAGGCCCAATAATTGTGTAACGAGCTAAATAGCAGGTGTTAGAATGAGCCATCTAACTTTTGAATATTCTAAAAGTTTTTTGTATTCAATATTTACACAACAGATTAGCACGGCATCTCTTAATATAGAGATTAACAGATTTGTTTTAAAATATCGAAAAAGTGGACACTTTTCGAAGGAAGGAATGAACCTTTAAAAGAAGGAGTGTACTTCCTATAAAGTAGGACGATTGGTCATCTTAACATTCTTCACTTATTATTTAACTTCTTTTTGGAATAGTTATCATTTTTATGATCGTTGCTTAAAGATTCAAAAATTTATATGTTTATTACCTTTTTAATATCTTAAATTAATATTTTGGTTTATCATTATTCAGATCAAAATTTCAGTTTCAGAAATGGCAATCATTTTATTATATGCGCGCTGTTATTTTCAGTTTCAAATTCCGTAAACAAATTTTTGCAAATAATTGTTATGTGGATTTTGTTTCAAAGCTGGAGGACATATCGAGATTATTTTTTCGAATATGTTCGAATGGTGAATATCTGCGAAATTTTTCTTAACTAAATTAATAAAGAATTGTACTTTCCTTTTATAAATAAGTGTCAGTGTAATGAAACGTACCAAAAGTACTATGTGTACCTCTAAAATTAACTTTTTATTCAGAAACCCTTTTAAGTTATTTTATCTAGACCGAGAAAGTTTGTGGCTAGCCTTTAGTATCACCCACCCAAATTTTTCGCCAAAAAATACTGCCAAGTTTGGTGATAAATGATAATTTGTATCAACTCATACCACATCCAATTGGATGGCACTCCAAGGGATACCTAAGTTTTAAGAAATGGTTTTTTAGATGAATAAAAAAAATTAAATTTTCAAAATTAAGAACTTCTATAATTGTTTCAAGGAAAATATCCAATACTATCATTAAAAGATCAGGTTCATTATATCTTTTGAATTGTTTTCTATATGATGAGTAAAATATTTTGTATGTATATGTATAAGTATTTTTAAGAATAGCACCTAAATGCAAATATATCTAAAACTCATGTCCATATTCAACTTAAAGGGAAATAAATTTTTGACTAAAAAAATTATTTTATAGTTCAATAAAATGATTGAAATATCAATATCAGGTACACACAAAAAAAATTCCTAAGTTGTGTGAATAATTTTTAAAAAAGTAAGTATCACAAAAGGAAAGAATCTCAAACTCGGTATTTCATTTTCACCTTTATGTACTAGTACCTTTAAAAATATCCATAAATTTGTAATATGTATATTTATTTTTTGAACATGGAATTATGTTGGAAATTTTGGTGGTAACCCTTTTTTAAAACACAATACTTGGCGCCAAAAAAAGGACATCAAATTTGGCAAGTGGACGATACTAAAGCAGCTCCAAGTTTGTAAATGCAAATATAATATGATTATTGCAATGATTACAAATATCTAAGTATTTAATATTCTTAAAAAAACAGTAATCTAGTTTAGAATTGTTTAATTGTCCACAGTAATCGCTTTGTTGTGGTAAGTTTCCAAAGAACACCATAACAAAATCCTTATAGATTTATATTTGTAAAATATAACACGATTTAATTACAAAAATTTACAGTAACATTTTGAGATAAAAAAAAAAACTGAATCAGGGTTTTTTTGTGTGTGGAAAAGTTGTATCTTATGTAAAAGTATTGATTTCGAAAATCCTCTGAAGAAATAATTCTGGGGACTTCATTTATAGACTTTAAGAACTAAATTAGATCAAACAACTTCAACTCCTATATCAATGATTCGTATTAGTGTCAATCAAAACATAGTTACAAGTATGTAAGTTATCAGTTTAGTAAAACTTTTCTTACAAAAAAGTATTCTTGGAAATGATGTATTGAGACATACTTGGATTTACATTTGTTTTTAATTATCAAGTGGTACATCAGACTGAATTCCAAGGATCACCAATGTAGACAACAAAAAAATCGATATTAAACTGATTATTTGATTTATTATTATTATATGGTTTTATTTTCGTACTTTGTTTTTTTTTTAAACTTACAAAAATTAACTGTTTATATGTCAGAAATTATCGTATGTATTAATACTGTATGTTAAAAGATAGAAATTGACTGTGGATAAATGCACTAAAGAAATTTAAAAAATCCCTATACATTTTAATACATTTCTAGTAATATTTTTAAAAATAAATAAAAATGGTGAGTGTTGTACAGTATTTATTACTAATGTTAGTTGATTTTTTTCTAAGGGAAAAAAGTATCTTTTAAATATAATTTACAATAGTATGAAATTTCAATTGACTGTTTTGCTCAAAAGAGAAATGAATTTTCATTTATTCCAGCTATTCTATGGCAATGGATAGTTGCAAACTCTAGGAATCTGAGAGCAAATTCTATGAATCTAATGTGGCTTGTCCATCAAATTTCTAGTGGTTTGGTATGCTAAAAAAAATTTCAGAGACCTCTACTATCTGTCAGTTGTATAAAGCTCATTTGGTAATTATATATTTGTGCCTATAGACCTTTTAATTGCTTATTTACTTAGTACACGTAAACTCATAACTTATTCAAGATGCACATTGCATTAAAAATATTATATGCATATATTTAATTGATTAAATTTAGATATTAACAGACATATCTTTTTTAAAAAAATTATGTTCAGAATATGTAAGAAAAATAAATAGGCTGTTAAAATTTAATTGATTTCTTTGATTAGCTTTTTTTTGTTTTGATAAAACTATCTTGATTGGTTTTATTTGTTTGAGTTTGTTATTATGTTCTTTGTCTTGTAGGTAATGATCAGTAATAAAAGAATTCACATATTTATTAACAGTCTAACATCCATTCTTTTGTACATAACAAACCTTACTAATAAATCCAGTTACCATGAGAATAACAAAAATGAACTTTCTCAATATAGTGAATTTTTTATATATTTTCCAAGTAAAAACCCATCATCATAAATAAATAAGGTTGCTGAAAATGATTGCTTGTGAGGAAGGGAGCATACCTGTCCACTACCCTTCATGATTAAAATCTGAAATGAAAAATTATGTAAGGATATGGAAGGATAGCTATTGGACAAATTCTAATTCCTACTTATGGGTTGAAAAAATTTTCTACATTTCTTACTCAAAAATCAATCCTTATTCTCCATTTATTACCAAGTTTTTAACTAACTTTGGCCCATTTCCATCATGTCAACTATATTTAAAGTAATAGGTAACTGTAATTGTTCTTGTAACTCTGCTGGAGACAATGGCCATTGCATGTTTCACTGTCCATTTACTCTCAAATTCCACTTGATCAAATCTCTAGGAATTGTTAAGACTGCTTGGCTTTATATTTTATCAAATAATCCTATCATTTATTCCAAATTAATATCATGTATTTAAATAGCCACCAGCTGATTTCAGTAATAATTTTCAATAGCCTTTTTATAACTCAAGGCTCCTTGTCCTGACTGACTTGATTTGGACATTTTTCATTTTTATATCTATCTTTTTTCTTTCTGTGTACATTTTTTTGTTAATAAGTTTTTAAATTTGTTTCAATATGTAAATTTGTAGACATACTCCTGTAAATCTGATATTGTCAGTATATTTGTTTGAGTTCAATATATAGTGACGATTTTTTGTGGATTAAATATCTCTTATTTTTGTACCATGTTCTGGAATGCCTTTTAAAGAGTTGACCTTGACACTGAACAATGAGCACAAATTGATAGGAATTCAGGCAAACTTTCTGACTTTTAATATTTGATTTGAAATTTATTCCCTTTAATTTTGACTTAACAAAATTTATTGAAAGGAATAAATAAAATGTATGTAAAGTCAAAGCTTGGTAAACTCTGAAAATAATCAATTTTTAATAAATGTTCGACTTTTCATAAGCCAGAGAATCACCTACTTTTATATTTGTAATAATTTCTTATGGAAGCAACTTTTCCTTTAAGATGAGGTGACAATTTTCAATTAAGCTTGAAAATTAATCGAAAAGTAAAGTTATTGCTGTTTTCAGCTTTCAAAATAACTTCACTTCAGAAAATTAATGTAGTTTTTTTTTTGTGTTCGAGCTAGTGAATTCAATATATGGAAAGTATTCTCAACAACTTTTTCAGGAATATTATTTAATGAACTTTTTAATTCAAATTCAGTACTCTGGGAAAATTAAAAATATGGGAAATCAGCATTATTTTTAAAGTTATTTCTCTAAATCCAATTAAGAACTAAGTAATTAAAATAAAGAAAATGAAGTTAACAAGTTTAATTGAAATGAATACTCTTACTGAATTAAAATGCATTAATATGCTCTTACTGTATCACACATATTTATGCTTTTTAAATACCTCTAGATCAGTGGGAGCAACTCCAGGATCATGAAGCATGTAATAGTTTGGTTGAGAGAAGAATATGAAGAATTGTTCAAAATGGCTCTTGAAAAGTCTGTATAAAGTCAAGATTTTTTCATAAATATACAGAAAAATAAGCTTATCTGGAAAATAAGGTATGTTTTACTAAATGCAGTTAGTGTTTTATTTTATATTCATAACATTTTTATTTTTTATATAGTAAAATTTTGAGGTGGACTTCTAATCTTCCATAAACTGTAGTGCATTCTACCATGATAAATTCAAAATGTTCAGATTTTAAATTTTCCCTGTATATGTAACTTACACGTATAAAACAATCCAAAAGTGCAAAATTGCTTAAAATATCCTGTACAATTTTAAATTTACGAAAAATATTTGTATCCTTGTTTGAAGAACTTTTGCAACCTGTTTTGTAAGTTGTTTATGATTTACATATCGATGGTGCCATATGTATCAGCCTTCAATTTTAGAGTATTAATACATGGTTTATGGCCAAAGAAAAATGTTGAAATAGACATTTCGGAAGTTTTTTTTAAAGGATATCAATGTTTTATTTAATGTTAAATTGTTATTTGTTATAACATTTAACAATGTTATGACAATGAAGTAATGCTTTTATTACTTCATAAATATAAATTTAACATTTTTTCATGATTAAAACAGGGATTTTCACTATTAGAAATAAGTGCAGTAATTTTATTTTACGTCACAGGACCAATACCCTAATATTCAATTCTGTTTTCATTCCTCACATCCATGCATAGTTTATACTTTGCAACTCTTATCTGAATAAATCAGCACTTTGTATTTATTAGTATTTGGAAATTCAGTAACTGTTTTTCATTTCATGAAAGGTAGTCATTCCGATTCTAATATCTTGTATATTTTTTCCATAATAATTGGCATCTCAAATTGAATAATTTACTTTATTTCAAGTAATAATAGAGATTGCCTGTAATTTTGCAATTCAAAAAATCTAACACATATATATCATTGCATGTATTCGATTTTTTTTTGCTTAGAAGCAGCATGAAGGCTAATTGTGGTGACTTTGTAATTATGATCCTCAGTAAAGGGATGAGGATGATCCTGAATTGGCATCTTCCTCTCAAAACTGTCACACTTCACTAATATGTTGACGTTGATGTTTATCTGGGCACCTAGAGCATGAAGCGCTCTTCAAGCCCAAATGTGATGCATAAAAGTTCCTTTGGAAAAATGGATTTAACATTGTGAAGAGAAGAGTCCTGGTAATGTGTAGAGAACTTGCAGCTTTAATAGATATTCTTCTATCAAATTCTATTTTAATAATTTCATTTTTCAATTAGAAACAGAATTTTCATCATTTCTATCCTTTTTTTTTTTGTTATACCTCTGACTAATCATTAACCACACACACAGTTTTAGAATTTGATACAATTATATTTATTATATTAATATTTATTATATTAATATTTATATCAAATTATTATATTAATTTGATACATATTCCACTTACTTTAACCCTATTTAATGTTAGACTTCAAAATTTTATTTTTTGAAAAAAAATTGCATGATGCATTGAAAGCACTCAACTTTTTACCATAGAATTACATCACCGAGAAGAACACTTTTTCCTAAGATGCATACACAAATTATTTTAAGACTATTGCAAACCCAAACAATTTACAAAGATGATTTAAATCATGTTTTAGTAACACATTTCTTGGAAGAATATTTTATAGATGAAATTTTTAAAACTTTGTTGTATAATCTCGTCTTATGTAGTCAGAGGAAGAAAAATATATTTATAAAATCATAATCTCAGAGTTTTGGTCTTTGTCTGAACTGAAACAAACATGAAAATATTTTACCACTGGAATCAAAATGTGACTACTGTGCAAAACGTTTTGGTTAAAGGAGTTGAATACCAACAACAATATAACTACTGAATTCAAGAATGTGAAATCAAGTGAGTTTATAGGAGAAATAAGAAGTAAGCACTACAGTTTAATTATTAAAGAGTGGTCAAATACTTCCTCTTTTAAAATAAATGTATAAATTTTGTATCTGATATATTAAAATAAGCTAATATTTATAAACTGCCACATTTAAGTGATTTTGTTTACAATTAATGATTAATTGAAATGAGTTAATATTCATATTATATAATCATTACCGGTTACCCCCATTCATATGTATTGCACACCTATAATTGTACCACATCTTTATTAAGTGTAAAACAGATTATCACTTTTTATTTTAAAGTTTTGTTGAAGAAATCAAGTTCTTGTAGTGCTAGACAAATTTTTTAAAAAGTGTTTTAAATATCTATGACCATCATGTATTATTAAAGATTTTAAGCAGAAAATTTATAGAAATATTTGTGAGACCGGAGCATGTATTGAAAATTAATGAAAATAATGATTCCACCAATCTTCCATGATGAACTTCACTCAGAAAAGCTCTTTCATGCATTTACTCCGGCATACATTTGGAGCTTGGCAAACACCAGACATACAGAGATAACCATTTTAAAATGATGACCCTTGCATAACATTGCTATATATGTAACGAAGATTTCCCCTCTCTTCTTATTATGCCCTTATACAATCAGTTGTTCTGTTTATTTCCCACAATTGTTCATGGCGGATTTAACTTGGAAAAAATCATTCATACACCTACCCAGTCACAAATTTGCAACTCGGAGAACATCAGACATTTTAGATTGCTCTGTTAAGAACACGATCCTCTCCCAAAGTTTCAATTTTCATAACGAAGGAGACATACTAAGATAACTGTGTAATAAACAGGAGGCTTTCCTAATGCTTCTATTAACGTGTGGAATATTCTCCCCTCTTTTCTTACAAGACCCCCCTACAATAAGTTGGTCCTCATCTTTCCCACCATCTTGTTGTACAGGGCAAATCTTGTAGGTGGCTGAGGCAAATTCAGAATTGCACAAAACATTCTTCCAGCCTCTGCACCTCTTCCAATGGAATGCATTGCATACACATATCTGGTAGTAACAGTTGCTCTTTGGGTTCCTTCGTGATGGTCTGAAGAAGAAAATTCCACACGTTACGGGCAAACGCAGCGTTTCAAAACGAAAGAAATAGCCAGTCCAGAGTTATTTTTCAAAACTTCCTTATCCATACCACTGTCACCTTTTTTACACTGCACATCATTCTTAAATAGAAACAAAAGTACATTTAAGTTCATTATGGCATTAATAATACCTATATTTCCTTCAAATGTAGAAAAACTCGCATTTAAATTGGGAACTTTTCTTTATTTCGCTCAAGAATTTTGAATACCAGTTCTTATCTCATTGTTACTTACTTCAGCATCCAATGTAGAGTTACTACTAGAAGGAATATTTCTACCTTTGAAAAAAGTTCCTTTACGTTTTTTGAAGACTTTACGTCATCTTGGCATATTTTAAGTTTCAATGTTTCTAGAGAAACCAAAGTACTCAACTGACACTGAATAAAGTTCAGCAAAGAATGCATAAAAAAATATGATTTACAATCTCGCAACGTTCAGCAAAGCATAAGCGAATTCGCACGTGAGAATCGAATTCGCACGTGAGAATAGCAAACAAACCGTCAGTCCCAATTACAATTTTCCTGCCGCTCTTTGCGAAATGTTTATTAAAATAATGTGAGGCTTTGCACATACATCCCAGGTTTAAAAGGCCAGTGTTTATATTTTTCACTTCAGAAGTGGGCGTGGCACGCCAGCTAATGTGTAACTCTCTTTCTTCAAAATAAAAATTAACATAATTCTTATTCGAATACTAGCAAATATATTATATCATTGGAAAGGTCTTGAATTGGAGATTTTAGAAACATCAAAATCTGAAAATCGATTTTTTGAAGGTATATAGGGTACCGACTCCCCTTAGGGAATTTGAATAAAAAATTAAACATAAAACGGTGTAAAGAACGTGTACTTTTCGCACATGGGGCTTCCCTAAGGGAACAAACTACGCGACTCTTTCGTACGTCTTTCCACAGCAATCACGATACACCTATTCGATCCCACCAAGCACTCCTACGTCCTTCACGGACTCCACTCCTTTCAAACGCATTCACACTTTTACCGAGTCACAAATTTGGAACTCGGAGAACGTCAGGCACTCTTGGATTGCTGTGTTAAGACCACGATCCTCTCCCATCGTTTCTATATACATAACAAAGATTCTCCCCTCTTTTCGTGCAATGCCCCATAAATCAATGATTGGCAAATCCTTTCGGCATTTTTACCCCATATAATTTTGGTCTCACCGTTATTGATTCCTCTTTGTGTTTGTTTTATTGTTGTGATGTTTGTTAGAATCATTTGTTTTGACTCGTAATGGTTTGTTCTCTAAAAACGAATTAGATTGAGGAGCTCCTGACTCTATCAAAAAATGCAGTGAAACCAAAGCACTCAAAATTATGGTTTGCGGATATATTTTATACTTATCTTTGGTAGTTAAATGTATGGACTGTGAGCTTTCCATCACGTTCCTCTTTTCTATCTCTGTCCTTCAGTTTCGATTCTTTCTTCTTGTATACACTGCCTGGTAGTCCTCTCCTGCCATCGCAGGTTTCTTTTATGCCTTAAGAAACAATTATTACTTAAATTAAAATGGAATGAAAGGTGAAATGAATAAGTATTGAAATTTTTTTTTCAGGTATCCTACCATGGATGTGCTCTTTGCATATTTTATTAGAACCGGCTACCACAAGTTTGAAGTTTTCATCTTCTCGAGTTCCTCCACTGGTGTACACAGTCTTTCGTAGATAGTTAACACCTGCAGCAAGGTCAGGGTCATTTTAGTCCTAAGTAAATATTGGTTAAGGGGAAGTCGGTACCCCCATACTGACAATGTTAAATTGTGAATTTTTATGTACCTTTTTCTCAGAAACTACTTGGCATATAAAGTTAAAATTTTATCTACACATTATTTAGATATTTATCTCTGTACTGAAGTGAGATTTTAAAAATGTATCGCTTAGTTTTTTTTAAAAATTTTTTTTACTGAACATCACAATGAATTTATGAAAAATAGCCTTTTTTTGTTACGATATCTGCTCTGTAGCTGGTGTTTTTAAGAATATTGCAAATGTTTCACTTCAGTATATAGAATAACATATCAGAAATATATTGTAAAAATTTCAAAGGAATGGATGCGGTGGATTTAGAGAAAAAGGTACACGCAGTTTAAAAAGTGTCATTTTTAGAAAACTGGATTTTTAATACAAAATCTTATCTGGTTAAAAAAAGTCCTGCTCCATAGGCTGTATTAGCTGTATTTTTCTTAATGATGTTTTCATACCTTTTTCTTTTAAGTCTTTTTTCTACCCTCTTTTCCTTTGACTGTCCAGAAAAGGCAGAAATAGCTTTCTGCAGTTTTTCTCTGTGGAGGCATTTCATAGCATTGATAGCATACTCCCCTGGTATTTTCCAGAATAGCCAGCTTGGATGCATTACCATTATTAAAGGAGCATACAGCATCGTAAACACCAAGTGAAAGTGTTTCAATCTGGACAAATGTAGATTTGGGAACACGTGACCACACGACTTTATGAAAGCTTTTGTTCGGGTTCTGTGTATTGCCATGCAAACACTTTTTTAAAAGATCAGGGTGTGAAAGGTCTCTAAATATTGGGCGCATAGATTCTACGACTGCAACAGGAAGACTGTTCTTGTGCATGTAAGTGTTTCCTTTTGCTTCAGTCTTTTTTATATCCACACCGTGATTCTTCTCCAGCGGGACAAAATCCATGTCGAGGATATTCATCTGTCGACAGTTTGTGCAGAAAAACAGCCCAGATAGCTCGTCGCATACTGTGAACACTGTTCGGATTCCTCCGGATAGCTAACCCGTAATAAGATTGCAATTTATCTATTTCGTGCTCAGTTAAGCGGTTTTTGCCACATAAACGCTTACCGTCGGATAAAAATTTCCCCTTCATTTGAGTTTTCAAACGACGTAATCGTGTTCCCACACGCTTCGTTACACGACCGATGCTTTTTTCTTTTCGATGGTGTTTTCTTCTCCACAGATGTTTTCTTTTTTGATGGCTGCAAATGCTTTGGAGTGGTCATCCCTTAAATGCGTGACGTACCGTGCATCATGCAATGTCAATGAACGTTGAAATATTCTCGAAGCACCTTCAACTTCCATCGACCCACTAGAACCTTCAAAATTGCGCTTACAATCTTTTTTTATGAGAAACTTTATGGCTGCACATACAGTACTTAGATAAAATTTTCGCATCAATGACTTTCCCAGTGTCTATGCTGGTCACAGTAACCACACCATTTACAGACAAATAACCTCGCTTTTGCCAAGCTCCATCTACGGCAACTGCAATATTCTTATTGCTTCCATTTTCCCAAATGGCTTCCTGCGTAGCCTTTTGCGTTGTTCCCTCAGAAAAAATCTCAGCAAGATTTATTAAATTGAGAACTGTGTGTTATTTAAAATATCTTTTGATTGTCCTCAATAAATAACGAATTTGTAAAAGTTCACAATTGAAAAAAATGTGGAAAAAATAAAATCATAATTTTTTGAAATTTTTTTCTTAACAATAATGAAAGGATAGATGTGAATAGGTGTTAATTTTTGGTATTTATTGATATTAGTTCTCTTTCTCTGAGTTGTTCTTATTTTAAATACTAAAAAAACTTTTCATGTATATAAAATGTGCTATTTATATCCTGCTTATATATACGTGTGTGTGTGTGTTATTACAGTAATTATATCTAATATAAAAACCATAAAGCTATAGGAAATTCATCGTTTTTACAAAATTTAATTTAATGATTTTTTTTTTTCAATCTGCAGATAGTTAACAGTAATTGATTTTGAGTGCACAAACTTTTATAAAGTTAGTATACTCAACACACACATACATATATTTGTGTGTGTGTGCTTGTGTTATTTTAAACTAAAAGTAAATTAATTCACATTTATTAATATAACTTTTAGGTGTAGGAAGCTGCCAAAGTATTTCACAGCAATACTTCCAGGACAACATAGAAATCCGACATGTCCGGAGCTTCAACAATAGTTTCAATTCTAGTTATAGGTGTAAGAAGACATTATCATAGAAGTCAATCATATTGAGACAAGTATGAACCGAAATTACACGGAAACTTCAGGAAATGATTTACTTAATAACACTCAGCGACAACGTATCAGAAGAATGATTGATTTGGCCGAAAATAAAATGAGTGTTTTTAAATTTGCAGAAGAACGACATCAATAGTTAAGCACTTTGATTGAGTCACATAGAAGAACTCGAGATGAAATGCTTAATATGGGATTTATATTATGGACCAATGAGCCTTTTGATAACGTGCAAGCAGAAACAACAGTATTAAGGGCTTTATTAATTAAAGCAGAACCTCTTCTTACTGCCTTTTGGGTCCAAATAGGCAAATTGATAAAATTTCCTATGTCTGACCGCTCTGACATGTACATCAGCTTTGAAAAAACATGTCTCCGAACTTTGGAACGAAATTTGTGTGAATTGGCAGCATTGGTAGATGATACTTTAGCTCACTGTGCCCGTCTTTCAAATTCACGTCGTATATTTTTGATAAATGGAATACTTTATTAATTTTCTTCCGTTGATTCCAACGTTGTTTTCTTAAAGATGATTGACATTTATTCCAAATGATTGACATCAGAATGGTGTATCCCGGTGATGCGTCTTCTAGAAGATCCCTGAAAAAAATGTTTCTTCGTTACAAAAGAACCTGACAATATAAAACAAGATTAGTAGTTTTTATTCTTTTCCATACTTATATTTGTATTATAGAAGGAGCATTTCCAAGAACTTTATTGACTTTTGGACATGTATAGTCATTTTTTTTATCCATTTCTGCATCCTTAAGTAAGATCGTAAGATAGCTGCTGGCAAAACTGTGAAAAAAACTGTTTTCATTAAATTTAAAATTTCTACTTAATGTTTATACCGTGTTAAAATTGAAACAATGGAAATAAATACTAACAGCTAATAAAAATTTTATAAGAAAAAAAATTAACGTTTCTCTGCTTTGGATGCAAATGCGATAGTAACGATTATTAATTAATGAATTTTTATAAGAAAAAAAAAATTACTAATATAATTCTTGTAAAAAAATCAATACAACTTTTACTAGAACATTTATGTCTATAGAATTAAGATCTTCCAAATCACAGTTAAGTATTGCAAATATTTATTTGCCCTTTATATTGTTAATAATTTCCATTCTTTTTATAATGAATCAGTTTTATTGAATTTGTTACTAATGTCTTGTGATATTTTTTATAATAATTTATCTGTTTTTTAGCGTAAATGAAAGCTCTAAATTTAACGGAGTTGTTATGAAATTTTAGAGTAATAAACATCGGAGGATGTTTAATTTTATGTATTTAAATTATTTTCTAAATAAGCATTATTTACTTTTAGCTGTTCTTTAAAAATTAAAATATAGCTTTAAAAGATAGGTTGACGATTTTTTTTTTCCCTTTCCGAGTTCATTACAATCACGTATTTTCATCCAATGAAGACAAATGCTTGATTCGTGTAAGGATTAAGTTTAAAGGATGTAAGTGATTTAAATATATTTCAAGGTTATGAGTAAAAAAAAAAAATAATAATAATTAAATAATAGAAAGAAAAAAAATCCTTAACAAGCAACTCTTCCACACCGATTTAAACTTATTTTTTTAATTCAAATATATATTTTGGATGATTTTTTTTCCCTTTTCATTTCATTGCGAAGTTATTATTAATTTAGAGAGGCAAAAAAGAAGTTACTCAATATATTTATTATTCTATTCTGCATTATTGCTATAATTTTCCTTGATATTAATTATATCCGATTAAATAGAAAAATAAAATTAAATTCCCATTCTAAAAGAAAATATTCAAGAGCTTAAATATTATAATGGAGTTATTGTTTGTTAACGCTGCCCTTGGCAACTGACTTTTCGTAATTTTAAAACATTGTCAAGTGACGTGAACTACTCATGAGTTAGCAACCCTTTCCGAACTTTCTCACTGCGTTGACATCGAGATTTTCGAGTACGGACTAATTTAAAGTGCATTAACCCCATTACTCGGAACATTCTTAGCGGAATCAGAGAATCGAATATTTGACTCAGCATAGTCAAGACCTTGCGACCATAACCACTTGACAACCGCTCAACGCTATTACAAGATAATGTTATTTTTACGAAATGTTTTGTAAAGATGATCACATAAGTTGTAATTTTGCGTAGGTGCATATAAAGTTTTTCATCCTAATTCCACATTAAATTTTATAAAGCAGGATATAATTCATTTTGAATGTTATAAAAGCTATATTTTTTG
>BMAW01046034.1:5748-30094 GCA_019974015.1 Nephila pilipes
ATATGTGTGTGTGTGTGTGTGTGTATATGTATATATATATATATATGTGTGTGTGTGTGTGTGTGCGTGCGTGCGTGCGTGCGTGCGTGTGTATGAATCTTCATGTAAATTTTCTTGATAAAATCTCTATTCTTGGATTAAGACGTTTATTAAAGAAATTAAATTGGATCATCTGTTCAGAGAAAAACTTTACTTTTAAAGTAAATTAAAACTTTCTTTATATACATTAAATATCCTTCTTTATCAAAATAATGATTGGTTCAGAAATTCAGAACGAACGTTTTCAGAATGAAACGTTTTAGTATTAATGAATTCATCATAATATGTCTATGTCTTTTTTACCAAATTCAATTAAAATTATTTTAAATTGATTATATCTTACATGTGTCATTATTTCTTATGACTCTACTGGGATTTTTATCAAGAAAAGAAATTTTTTCACTCATGTTTATTTTCGTCTGGGTTTCTAATTTCTGTCTTATATTAAAACTATATTATAAATTAAAATTTACATTATTTATATTAATAATTTTATAACTATTTAGTACCTTTATATTTAATTTTTAATTACATTAATAGGATTAAAATACAACATTCTTTCCTTTAATAATAAAAGATTATAATTTCAATTAAATGGAATAGAGAGGTACAATTCTTAAATTTCTTAAAACTGGTTCGGAGGTACTTACAACATTTCCATTTTTATAGAAAAGAATTATTTTTAATTCATTTAAATATTTTTCTTACTATATAGAATTCATGCTAACTGGAGAAAATTTTAAATATAATTCAATTATAAAAAAATTAAGGAATGTTACCAGATTATGAAAAAAATTAATGCTTAACTTTTCTAAAAAAGCTATGTAATATATATGTTAACAAATAATAAATATATGTTAACAAAACATAAAATGTACTTATAACCTAACAAAAAATTATTTTTCATAATCACGCATTATATAAATTTATAATTTTTTGTAATTTTTAAATAAAATTCTTCCAATATTTTAACGATAATTATATTATAAAGTAAATTTTATTTTGAATTGATGCAATCAATAGAGATATTTTAAATAAGTACGTATTTTTCTTTACAACATGCAGAGTTGAAAGGAAACAAAATGAAATAGTTTTATTCAGAAGGCAATTTTCCGAAGAATATCAATTTTGATTTCCATTTAAGTTTCTCTAATTCACTTTTAATATTAATATATTTATAAACAAAGCTGAGTTTTATTTATTGATTGTACGTGTTAATTATGATCTTATTGCGATCTATTGAAATAAAATAATTCATTATAAAGTTCTGTCAACTAAATATGGATTTTATCAGAAAGACAATATACATTTAAAATATTGTGAGTATTTGGCACAATATGTGGAAGAAAATGCATTACTCAAACATAATAATGAATTTTAATATTAAAAAGCCAATGATAGTATATCATTGCAAGAACTGACTACGATGAAGTAAGTATTGACTTTCAATTCTTCATAATATATAAAAAAAAAAAATTAAAAGTACATTGAAAATCAAATTAGTAGTTAACAATGGCTATAAAACATTCTTCAAAAGATTTTGTGGAATGTTTTAAAATTAATTTAAAGTTCATAAACATATGTAAAATTAGATTTTAACGATTCCTACTTATGATTTTGTTATTATTTTTATGTAACATTGACAATATTGATCTTTCAGTAATAATTTACTTTTTTCTAAATATTCTAAAACATAATTCATTTTCATTGATACAAAATTAATATTTTAATTACTTTAAAAGCAGATAATAGAGGAAGGCATTTTACGCATGTAGATCTTTAATTAAACTGCACAAGTATGAATGAGAAAAGATGCCTAAAAGTTTGAGAATATGCACTATCTCTTATTACTAAATCGTTTGAATTCGATGCTACAAGTGCTACATAAATTCTCATAAACAAATTTTATTTTCGAAAAAATAAAACGAATTAAGAAATTAGTATAATTTTAAATAAAACAAATTTTAATCGAAAATTAAAAATTAAACTAAATAAATTAATTAATTTGGTTTAGATTAAAAAAATTACTAAACTAAAAAATAGAAGGTTTTTCTTAAAAGGGTCTCCTTTCCTTAAAAATTCTTATATTTGTTAATATATATAAATCAAATGTAATTATTACGAGGACCGAGACAAGCGCACATGAGCTTAAAAAAATTCCTGCATATTTTTGCATATCGGTGCAAAGTAATTTATATTAAAATGGGAAAAGAAATTTACAGCTTGTCTGTTTAATGCATATAAAAATTAAACAAATGGATGCTCTTAAAATGTCAGTATTCCACTATACAGATGCTTACTTTACTGTTTAATTCTTAACATTTTGTATGTGTCAGAAAACAAGTTTTATATAATAGTTTATGGATGAAGATTTCTAAAACACGCCAAACATATAAATCATTTTGTATTGAATATTCTTTATATATATTTTACATATCTTTTTAACCATTTGAATAGAAGTGATATAGTTGAAACATTTCATTTTAAAAAAAAGCATAAAAAGAGCATAAGACTAGTTAAGGAAGACTTTTGAGTCTACACCCAGTTTATTTAATGAACATTATATAGAATAGCATAATTTGAACTGGAAGCACATTTTCAGGTTAAAATCTATTATACTATGCATTAATATAATAATATATATTTTAATAACACTGTCCCAAATGTATTGCGTTTATAAAGTTTGAAAATATTTAATAAATAATTAATTCACTTTAACTTGTATAAGAAGAAATTCATTCTGAATTAATGTGAAAGATATTAAATATGGTACGCATTTGGTACATAAAATATTTAAAGACTTATGCAGATATTGGTGGTATATTAAATCATGTTTATATCTATACATTAGCAAGGTCAAAATATTTTATTATTAACGAACTTCTCTAGCTTATTAAATCTTCACACAAAGAATTTGATTACTTCTCTTTAAATAAAACCAATTACAGAATAAACGTAATTATTTACATACACTCTTCTTCTAAAAGTGTCTGAATAAAGCAATGTAATCAATCCATGTAAGAGATAAAAATCAATCAACAGCCGTTGATAGAACAATTAAATTTTTGAAATTCACAAATCGAGGAAAATATTCGTTTTTCTGGAAACAATACTCTTTTTTCAAATTGGTATTATTAAGATTTCATTAACTATTAATAGAAATAGTTACATTTATCTTAGATCCATTATTTAAATCAGGAGGTGAAATCGCCATTCAAAAATATATCATAGAAAATTCTAAACAATAGAACTAAAGAATAGAGCAATAAAAAGCTATAATAAAATATGTTCAAATGACTATTACGATTAAAAGTTTTTTCAATGCAAAAACATATCAGTGATGAAATATGAGAGAAAAACCTCCTGTTTTTTTTATAATTGAAGTTGTGAAATATTGTTACTGAAATTAGGATAAGATGTTACTGATACTGAAGTTAGGATGAGATGTTACAGATACTGAAGTTAGGATGAATCTAAATCGAAATATTTTCCCCAATAAGAAAAATTGAAAAAATAATAGAAGGCATGAAACCAATTAGCACAAGAATAGGTTACAAAACATCTCTTGAATTACATAATGGAAATGCTTTAAAGCAATATCTGTATCTGTAAAATGGAATATCAACTCAGAAATATTAAAAATTGCGCACCAAGAAGAGAACTTCGGATTGAAAAGAAATTTAATATACATAATTATATAAATAAGATATTTACTTGATTCCAAAATCAAGAAAATTAAGCAAATACAATGCGTAAAATTTGGATAAAATAGTGACATTTCAAAAGCGTATCGGATACCTCCTGCTGTAAAATATACTACAACACGGTCCAGCATTAAGATGATTAGACATCACATGTTGGCCTGAGGCAGATTGTCTCTCAAATCTTAAATACCACCTCCAAACATTGCTCGGAAAACACCTGAAATGTTGACCTTAAAATCACCTTCCACACTATAGAAAGTCATATAGATATAGAAATATAGATATATATTGATGATATATATATTGATATAGAAAGTCATGATCTACTCGAGCTGTATGTTGTCGAGCATTATTTTCCCGAAAGATTGCCAATGGAAGACATTTAGTAAATGTCCCAAGTGGGGTCGAAGAATGCCATCAATATAATGCTGGTTTGCATATGGTTTCACGTAAAACAATTAGAGTGGATCGGCTATCATATGCTGTGATCCACTAGGCCATTACGCTTGAAGTGCAAGGATGGGACACGCGACAGGAGAAGGAGTAATTGTATTTTTCACTAAGACTCCTCCACACCCTTAAGCTGTTTTCATCTTCCACCAAAACAAACCAGGATTCATCATCAATAACCACGTTTTGCCAATTTGTGGTATTTCACATCGCTTTGGTGTAGCACCACTGTACACGAAGTTCCCATTGTTTCCATATTAGAGGCAGTACTCGTAAGGGGTGCTTGAATTCTAGATACTCTACTGTAAGACGCATGGAAATTATTTGTGTAAAAACTTCCATCCCTACATTTGAATTTATCTTGGAATGAGTCACTGCTGGACCCATGAGCGCTCTTTACACGGTCCTTCCATCCTATCACCTCGTCGTCTGCCTTGTCACTCTAGACTCCGTTTTCTGCGAGTAGGTACCATCTCGAGTCCATCTCTCATATGTTATGACACCACACTTCAAACAATCAACCTGGCGAGTAATACAGAGCATCGATAAGCCTGTGATTTTCATTCCGATGATCTGAAATCTCTCAAACTTGCTTAAGGGGACTTAGTACCTTACGAAACCAAAAGTAGAACATTTTGACAAACTTTTTTCAATTCTTCATAAAATAACGAATTTTGCTCATTTCAGTATGAAACTTTGCCAGTTTGTGTAATAAAGTGCATAGTTTAAAATATTGGGTCAAGGTTTGCTATTAAATTAATATATTTTCTTATACAACAAGAAATATGCGTACAAAAATTTGAAAAATAAATTAGCTTTCCTTACGTTACCCACAAGATAACTTTTGAAAGATGTACAGTAGAACTATAATTCTTATACCAAATTAAAGCTAAATAATGACCTTATTCTGTAAATCTCAAATTTTAAATTTACCTAACATTAAAAAAATTGAAAAATTAAAAAAGTTATCAAGTTTGTATTTAGTAACTTTTTTTTCATGTATCATGTTATAAAATAAAATCTAATCATCCTATTTACAAAATTGAGGTTCACAGAATACAGATTTACAAGTACAACACTCATGCAAAATTTTAAAGCTCTGCATGCAAAAGAATTTTTTTAATCCTGTGGGAAAGTGTGAAAATAGCAAACTGAGATAAAGAGGTTTGTTTACATTGCATTACATAGAACAAGCCACTTCAGACATCTACATTTTTTGTTGCACAGGGCTTGATAATTGTCGAATTTTAACGCAGTTTGTTTTAAAATGCTCCTAACATTTAGTACTATTTTTTAAAATCAAATTTGAAAAATCGAACTTTTGAAGGTGCAAAGGTACTAAGTCCCCTTAAATGTGCGAAATGGCTTTTCACACATCACTACTTGGTACCCATCACTTACTACAATCCTCTTAGAGTAAGAATGTGATCGTTACGTTTATGACTTTTCTACTAAACACCGGTTTATATAGAATCCATTTCCTAATTACATCGCCACGGCAGGGTGTGTGGTTGTGCATGACATTTAGATCATTTTCATAACGGACATCATTCAACTATTTTGAAAATTTTCGCGATTGCATCTCGCTGCTTTCATCAAGTTGCACTGTTTCCGTTGATCCTTGCTCTAACCATTTACAACACATATATGTAGCTTTGATACTAGTGAATTTGTTGGACTTATTAATTATTAATAATGGAACTGGTTTTTTTCTTGGCCTTTCGGTAGCCTAAGGGATTATTTGTGACACTAATTATTTTTCAGCTATGTAATTTTCTATGTGAAAATTTAAATAAGTGTTATATTAATTTCTTCACTTGAAAATATTTTTGATATCTAATACAGTTATTCAATATTAAAAGCTGTCTCAATTAGAATAACATTTTTTTTAAAGTTAAAATGATGAGAAGATTTATGTTTTTACAAGGATTCATATCTGGTGACGAGATCCGAATGTCTCATTTTTTTAATTTTCAATTTATTCTTAATATTTAACTTATTATAGATTGCCGTGTTGATGAAGAATATATAAGATTTAAGTTAAAAAGTATTTTTTGTTGAATTTTATGAAACGGTACTTGTTATGAAGAGTTTTAAAAAGCTTCAGTAAATTTCTTAAAAGACATTAAGAAAATCTTCCATTTAAATTCGCATTTAATAGTTAATTCATTTATAATTCCTTTTACAATCTGCAGTTGATGTTATTAACTATAAAAAGGATGCTAAAAAATGTATGTATAAAATAAAAAAATGGACTCATGCAATCATTTGAAAGAAATGCTGAAGTACTCTACTTTAATGTAGATATAATATTCGTCATTGGGATAATGAAGCAAAACTCTTTATATCATTAGAAATCAAAGTTTTCCTGAGATTCTTTGAGTCTTTCTTATCTTTAAATTATAGGTATTTCATAATTAACATTACAAGAATTAAATAGTACATATTACCTAAGCTTCTATGCATATATCAAAATATTGATCACTAAATGCATTTCTAACTATAAACACATACATCATAGGTAAGAACATTAAGCCAATCACTGGATCGGGTTTTACAAACTTCAGAAATTAAAAAAAATGGTGTTGATATAGTGGAAGGTGAAATATATCAATCAAAGTGACGCGTACATAGCTGATTAAATATAATTTTGCTATCAAAAATAAATTCGTTTTAAAAACAATGATAAAATAAGATGAGAGTAAGTCAAATTCTAACATATCTATTAAAACTAGCAACATTTCTCCGATGAGCGCCGCAGAAATAAGATTAATTGCAAATAGAATTCACAAATTAAAACAGTGGCTTGAACCCAAAAGTAAAGAGAGAAAGAGAGAAAAAAAAATCGATGTCTCGAAAGTTATTCTGTCGCGAATCGATAAACGCCATAAGTATGCTCTCGGTGCATCTCGGGTTCCTTCGCTTTATCTAATATATGACAAAAGAATATAAATTACCTCCAATCACAGATTCGGAAATAGCGTTTTTGGAAGTGAGGGCAATAAATCGCGAAATCAAACTCGTTTAAAAAATTATATCTCTCTTCCATCGCCAACCGCAGACTATCAGTCCTTCGCGTTTTCATCATATTTTCCAATACATGAAACAGCTCGGGTTTAATTAAACTTTCAGCGGCGGCAATAAAACGACGGGGGGAAGAGTTACTATTATTACGAGGCGATGGCGATTAATATCAGAAAATCGATACTTCGTCACGATTTCGATTGGAGGCGAGGCGCTCTTTTAAAAAGTGTTCCTTTCGATAAATAAGGGTGCTTTTGAAGGTCATCGCATCCACATACATCTAATCTGCCGGAATGTTAAGAAAATCGAAAAAAGTTTACGCATTTCGTGACAATTTTAATGAGGGGATTTGTGTTCTGGAATGGAAATTTTTGGCATCGCTGATTTTATTTAAGAACTTGTAATTAAGGTTTTTGACAAGTTGGTGGCTGCAATGATGGATAGCTGATGTGTTGCATATTTGTAAACGTAAAATAATTCAGCACAAAATGAGACTCAATATTGTTGATAATTAAGCAATTTCTTAAGATTTTAATAAAAAATGACAAACATATTAACTCAATTTTTCCGTTAACTAAATGCTATTAAGATTTGGTATATTTCATGCTATTAGAATAAATTGAAGCATTCACGAAAAACTTGGATTTAAATAGAAACTATTTTGTTTTTTACGAATATGACAATTTTCCCAAAGGATTGTTAAGCAAATAATGTTATACAACTTAATCACAATACTAATAATTTGTAAATGATTTCGGATATATTTGATCTGAGAGTAAGATAGAGAGCATATGTAATGCAAAAGTATAAATGCTAATAATCGTAGGTTTTTGTTTCAAATGAAAGTATGTTAACATTCTAACCTGAGGAATTTATAAGAAGAAATAATAATCATTAGTACTTTTAGAAAGATTTGCAGGTAGTTTTAACATAAATTATTGGCAAAGAATGAAAAACCTTTATAAAAGTAAGAATTTCATGAAGATAGCATCAGAAATCTATCTTAAATAAAGCATCCTCTATGAAAAAAATGTGATTGAATAACAATGAAGCTACAAACATTAGAAATTTTAAAACGTAAAATAATGCAGCACAGTCAAAAAAAACATCAAAAGGTATGATAAACAAACTTTTTGAATCCTAGGGGAGAGGATTTAACATTGAAAAAATAACACATAAAATACTTTTGGAGCATATGATTTTTTTAAAATAACGTTTCATGTAAATAAGTAAACTTGCCATACAAAATCATATAATGACGAGTTCACTTAAAGTAAACCTTTTAATGGGTTTTAAAATTATCAGTTTTGCTCATTAAAATTAATTTGGTTTTTGAATTCAAGCACATCAAAATGAATCTGTTACTAGCATGTAAGAGGTTCTATTTAAGAAGGACTTTTATTTCCTGAATCGAATGGTACATCTTTGTGAGAATATGATGCATCTGGTATATAAAAGCTGCACCCTATGCGTCTTCCAAATGTTTTAAACTTTTTTGTGCATTTATTCATTATATCTAATATATATTTCATTTAGTTATACTCTAGGCAGATTATTGAGCCTTATATAAAATGTAATAAATATATATGTTTTTTAAGTAAAAAGATTTTTGCAAATAGAAAGAGATTTCAAAACACAGAAATTAGAGATAATTTTAGTATGTAAAATTTCATTCAAATTTCAAAACTTAATCGAGCGTTAAGACATATAACGATTATTTCAATTGAAAATTTTCTTTTGTAAATATATCTTTTTCAAATGATATGGTAATATTCCACAAAAGACTTTGAAGCTTTTTTAAACAAAAATATTCTTCATAATTCATGCAGCGTTTCTTAAAAACTTTTATTTTCTCTTAAGCTGAGTTAAGCTCTTAGACAAAATTTCAGTTTAACTCAAGAATTCTGAATTCCTTTTTTATTAAGGAGAAAAAAATCAAATTTTTGATTTTCTTCCTAAACTTTATCTTCTATAAACCTAAACTTTTATCTATCTATAAACTTTATTTTTAAACTTTATCTGTTTTTTTTATCTTCTTCAAAATATTATTATCAATAATTGTGAGTAACTTGATATTTAGATTTTCATTCGAAATACTTTATTATTTTAGCCATTGTATTAGCTAAGAAATAAAATTAAATATTAAAATTTTGAAACATTGTTAGGAAAAATTTATAAAGGACTTTTTACCATTTATTATTTCTTGAAATCATTCCTAATATAACCTAATAGATATAAAAAGATATTTTAATGCTTTTAAGTCAATTTATGTATAAAGAAATTTCAAAATGTTGTGTTAATTGAAGAATATTATATTAAATACAATTATTAGTTTAATTTATGAAAAATAATTTTAAGCATTATTTTTTAAAACATTTTAAAAGCGGACGTACAATTACATGTTTTATGTTACAATTATATGCTTATAGTTAAATAGTAAGACCTATCTTTATAAAGACGTTCTTATAGCTGATATAAGCACATTTTGATACATTTCACTCATTTAATATTTGTTACGTCTACAGAGTATTGTGAACACACAGTGTGGTAAGATCGTTTACACTTGGAGATAGTGGTATTAACTTTTTCACAATAAGACAAGAAGTGTTTGTATATAGTGTATTTAGTGTAGTTGAATGAAGATTTCTCTTAAATAGCGCTGTTAATTTTAATGTCAAGTTTGGAGTGAATGTCCTCCCTCAACATTAAATTGTCTTGCGTTAACAATATTAGCATTACATAAAGGTTTGTACTATTAAACAGTATTTTTTTAAAAATTACTGATTAAACTGATTAATTTTTTACTGATTACTGAAAATTTTTAAATTACTGATTTATTTTTTTATAAATTACTGACTTAGGATTGATGTAAGGACCATTAAAATACATTTGAAATGTTATAATTTTAATTGCATGATATACTGAACATATGAAATTTGAAATCTCAATATAATTAATAATTCTTTACTTAAAGAAAATAATTATTAATTATAAATAGCTGTAATTTTGAAATTTCAAAAAATGTTAGAGTTAAAAACTTATTACATACATTGTAATATTTACTCAAAGCAAATTCATCATAATAGATATATTCAATACATCTTCTTCAAATCTTACTGATATTTATTTAATCCTTTTTTTCAAACGATAATACAGTTTCCAATTTCGTCACTGTAGGTTATTGATATGAATTTTGAGAGAGAATTTGCTTAGGATCGGAATATAAATAGATTTAACCAATAAATTTAAAATGCAGATAACTGTGAAAAGCTTGTAATTCATTCATTACGTATGTTGGAATGCTAGAGAACAAATATGAGATAAATAAATATTATTTGACAAAAATAATTTAAATTGAAGTAATTTGAAAATTTATTGGTGATCAAAATGAGTTATTAAATATTAGGCGCATATTAGGTGGAATCGTTATATTTCTTTGATTTCGGACTCTATACTGCACCTGAAAGAGCAAATACATCTAAGGAGATGGTCATTGAAACCAAGCCAATGTTCATGACACTCAAGTGTATCAAGTCATAAATTCCTCTATGTTTCGCGGAGATCAAGGCCAAGTCCCAAACACGTGTCTTAAGGAGTATTACCGAGTGGTACAGTTCAAAAAGTAGGATGAAAGTTTCTGCCTTGCAAACCTGTAATTATTACTGGACGAGACATCCGTAGAATTGTTCGAGAATAATTAAAAACTTCTAACATCGTAGGGTCATTTAAATCAGAATTCAAAATATTTGATAATAGTAAAAATTTTAAGAAGATAGCCGAGAAAAATTTTAATAGCGGGCACAAATGCGTAATGAAAGCACGCAATCCTGCATCCAAAGAGTGCTGAGACTTTGTAAGGTAATAAATCCTCAGATGTCAGAAAATGGAAAGATGTTTCATTTCATGAAGAGTAATGCGAAAGTTTATTATCAATATCTCCTGATTAAAGAATTCATTACGATGGATGAATTTCTAAAATGGTATCAATACTTATAAGAAATGAAAAAGACACGAGATTATGTTGCCTCCACCTTATGTTTCACGAGTTTATTTAGGTATATGCTGGAACAATGCTTTTTTCTTCCATTTGCTGAAGATTCACAATACTTTTTTTACAACAGGATTGAGCTCCATCATATTGGTACTATAATGTCCGATAAATTTTAATTCACTGCTTCTGCAGCAATGGTAGGTCGCATGAAAAATCAAGTACTGCCTCAACATTTCTGGCCCACGAGATCTTCTTATCTCACACAAAATGATTTTTTTCTTGAGGGGATATGTTAGGAAGGCTGTTTATGTCCCAGCTCTACCAACATCTTTGGCCGACCAGCAGAATCATGTCACTGCTGCGGTTTACTCAGTAAAGCAAAACCTGCTTCTTCACGAATGGGATGAGTTTAGGTATAGCTTAGATGTCAGCCGATTGCAAAGGAGGAGCTACATATTGAAAATTTATAACCTTGTGTTAGAATAAACTTTGAAATCTCTCCTTTTCATTAAATTATAGATTCTTCGTGTTCAATCGATACTTCATTAAATTCACATTAAGTAAATTGAATCCACCTTTTGGGGAAACACTTTCTATAATATATATATATATATATATATATATACAACAAAATGCAAATATTCGGGTGTCGTAGCATTTTGGGAATAATCCAGTCTTTTTGTATCTAACAAATTTTATTTCTGTTGACGACATTTTTTACGGTCATGTATTGGAAATGGATAATCTAAGTAGATAATTAGGATACAGTAAAGAATAGTTAAAAGGAAGAAAATAAAGTACTTACGTAGGACATTATATATATATATATATATATATATATATATATATATATATATATACATAATCTCAAAACATTTTACATTGTAATATTTTGTTTGTTTAAAATTAAAATATTTTAAATTCTAATTACTTTTTTTTTACTTTTTTTACTTATTGTTTAAATTATTTCTGTTAAAATCTTCAGGATTTAATTTATCTCAAATTGAAACTAACTTAGAGTACAGTTGCAAAGAAAAAGAAAGAAAGAATTTGAGAAACTAAAGGTTAAAAAATGTATTGAGAATGGTTGAATATATTCTCGTAAAAACACTGGTACATTTTGTTATATTGACATATATCCTATTTGTGTAAAATGATAAATAATGCATTACTTCTAAGTCTATTTAGCCTTTTGTTTGGATACATTTATCTTTTCTAAAGATACTTCAGAAAAACATCTGAGGAACTGAAATCCTCAGTGACTGGATATACGTCGGATCTCTTAAAATTCTTTTCGTCTTTATCGTCAACAGGGAATTTTTTTTCCCTTTTTTTCCTAAGGTTCCCCAAATTGAAATCAAATCCCCAATACGTCATGTGAAAGCTGCCATTGCTAAGCCGGCACATTATTTTATCGCTTGGCTGTCAAAATAAATATGTTGCTGTTAGAAGCGACCTCTTAACGCTGAGATAGCTCACACATGGAAAATTTATTCTTTAAATTGTACACATTGCCCATCAATAAGCCGAGTACCTTTTTTGTGAATATTTAGGTTAATGTCTTTTAAATAATTTATAACTATACATTTTTAAATCTCATTTATTGTATCTAAAGAAGTGTAAGTTGGATTTAATGAAAGTAAAACACAACGGGAAAAAATTAATTTTTGATTTTGAAATTAATTGATTAATATCAGCAAAATTTTTCAAAAGTAATTAAACTTCCATTTCTGAATTAATTTCATGTGAAGTATGAAGGTTTTTAATGCTTCTAAAAGCAGAATTTTTTTTAAATAAAGCTGAAGTACCATTTTGATAGAATGAAAGTTAAATAAAATCAAAATTTCCTTCTGATTTCATCTGATGAAAGCATGAGACACTTAAAAGAAGAATCAATTTCCTTTGGATCAAATTCGAATTGCAATTCAGTTTTGAACAAATTCGAATTATTGTTCCGAACTCCAATTTTAAGGGGAAAAAAACTTTTTTTCCCTGGAGGCAGTGCTCCGACTTTCATCTTAGGCATTTTCGAAATAAATATACTCGACTGAAAAAATTCGATTTATTCTTATGATTGCATTTTTGTGCCAATCTACTAGTGCTTAGTGATATTTAACTTAATCATATGGTTTTCTGAACAAACACACATACACATTGAAACTAATAGTATACATATCTTAGTAAGAGATGACTTTTCGATAACTTAATATTATAGAAGTTAACTTTCAAAGAAAAAGACATAATTTAACTATATCCAAGTCATACATTTATCAGCTCTAATTTGTTCCTGAAGTAGTATTCAAGATAATGCTAAGATTCTAGCACTGACAATTTTTTTCACGTTGCGTCTTTAGTCATTATATCATTATTGTAGCAAACTTTTGAGACCATTTGAAAATGTTTACGTCTTCTTCCACAAAATGCCAATGAAGCAAATGTTTATGTGTTTGACTGTTTATAAATGTAGTTATATTGTATAATGATTTGTTCATGAAAAATTGAAGGATGCTTTGATTCTTTCCATTTAGAGAAAGTTTCATATTTTTTATCATACTTTGAGAATGAATCGTGATTTATTTGTAAAGCTACTACAATATTGGTCTCTTAGAATTTTACGATTCCTTCGGAGACTATTTTTAGTTTCATTTGTACACAAAGTTACTATTAACATGTTATTGTTCTCATTGTGTGAAATTTAAAAAGTAAATATGTACATAATTTTTACAGATTACATTTCATAATATTATTGGTAAGGTTAAATTTAATTTTGAAACTGAACATTATGTAAAGAATAGTTGAAACTAATTTTTTGTAAGAAACACATAAAAAATTACTATATTTTTAAAGCCTATATAAAAATTCTGTTGAAATTGTAATAGTTTTTAAATTGGAAATTTAAGTTGCCTATTTTAAATGTAATGTAAACTAGAAATGTAATCTGCCTAGTTTTAATCTTACTGAATTCGATCTAATAAGTGCAAAGAATTTGATATTTCTTACAAATAACTCAATAAAATTGACTATAATTTAGTGCAAGGGAAACATTACTTCATAATTGTATGAAAATATTGTATATATAGTAAAAAATATTAGGAATTTACTTTTATAAAAACTTGAATTAATATTCATAATTAAGTGAAGTTTTTAAAGACAAAATTTAGACATTAAATAAATATGGTAAGTGAAACGATTAAAAAGAAGAATAAATAAGAGTGAAAATAATCACATTCAAAATCTGTGTATTTGATAAAAATATATTAATTTGAGTCTTACACTTGTTCAAAACTTGCGAGCTCTCTGTTCGGTAGTAGCATCACAAATCACTTAATTAATGTGTCTGATGTATGCTAATGTTCTAATGTATGTTAATTCTAATATATATATTAATACCAACAGCTCATATAAGATATTTTTGGATTTGTTTTTTCGAAAATTGAAATGTTCTTATGAATTTAGGTAGAAAGCTAAGTATTGGAGTAAGACTTAAGCTATTTGTCAGAAAGAAAAATCAAGGAAGTTCTAAATATATTTAATATACAATTTAAAAAGGTTTTCTAAATTCAAATTCTAATTTATAGTTTTCATGGGCGCATTGTGTAAATAAATATATCAGTTACAAGAAAATAGGTTGTATTAATATTTAGTCATTATTTTGTTTAAAAAATAAGTTTTAGACATTTTACAGCATCAAATCAAAATGACTTACGGATATAAAATCTGCTAACAGTCAAAAAAGGTGCATATGAGTTGAAGGTACCAAGGAAACATTTTAATTGTAGAGTTTATAGATAGAAATAAAGCTATGTTTAACTCACAATGTAAAAAAAAATATAAATAAAATCTTGCAAAAATTATAATATAATTCCAGATAATTGTTAATATGATTTTGTGAGTAATCTTAGGTATACGTTGAAATAAAATTTGGAATTATTTTTATAATATATGTTGTTGGAAACTAGTTTTGAATGGTATTTATTAAGTGTACTTTTATACAGATAACAAAATTATATATCTTGTTCCATTAGCTATAGAGTCAGAAAATGAATAATTTATCACTTAAAACCACATACAACTATTTCAATAAATGAAACAATGAATGTATATATTCAAATAATTAATTTAATTCATCCTTTTATAGTTATATTTTTAAATCAAGCATGATTTTTTTTCTTCTTTTAAATAGACTATTAAGTGGAGTTAAGCAATTTATTTCAAAATACTGTGTTTTATGCCAGAAAAATTATATTTCTTTTCAAGCAGACTATGCAACTACAACAAATAATACTTGAACAAAAGCATTTATTTAGTTTAGTTTTGCTTAGAAAATTTAAGAATATTCTTTTAAGAATCTGGATCCAAAAAATTTTTATACGTGAAAGTCAAGTCTTGGTGTTAATTATTCCGAATAGAAATACTTCAATTTTAAGAAGTTTTATTACTAAACAAAAAATTCCTAATAAACAAGAAGGAAATTCAGCTAAGATCTCTCCTTTGACTTTGGTTTTTTTAAAAAATATTAAATGATTTTGAGTTAAAAATATGGAATTAAAGAAATTGAAGTATATAATGCCATCAAAATGAAACAGTTCACATTTCAAAGGAATTGCATCTGAATGTCAATATACCCATTGCTTAAACTTTCTCCATTATTCGATAGAAGTGGTCGAGTTCTCCATACTTATTAAACCTCCTCGTAAACCTAAAGCGTTGAGATTGGTGTCAACCACCCACCCCCTCAAGCATTTCAACTTCTCACATGACAGCTCTTCATTCTTCTGCACCATTGCTAAATTACACCGAGGCATTTGTCCCGACCAGCATCACCCTGAGTAACTCGGAAAAGGAAAATGGAAAAGAAAAGAAAATGCCTTCACTACCCCCCCCCCCCTTCCTTTTCCAGCCACTGCATTGCCGGCATGCCAAAACAGTGATCGGCACACTCTGCCAATAGATCTTCATTAATCTTAGTTCCCGAAACCTGGCAACAGAGAGAAGACAAGAGCTCCATCTACCGAGCACAGAGAGCGTTTTTCTTGTATCACTCATGTCAAAGTATTAAGCTGTTATTTGACGTGGACGTAAGTGATGGGCAAGGCCGAGTTAGACTTAGAACAGCGATCAGAACCATAAAGCCACAATATTCGGAATCCTTTTGTCTACTGAGCTAAACATTTATTTTGGATTACAACTTTATATCCGTTAAATTCAGGAGAATATTCCATTACCTTCATAGGTACATAATGCAACCAGAAAATATTTTATATTTCATAATAGTATCGACCACTGAGAATACTTTTAATAATATGCTATTCCTTTCTGAGAGAAAAAAATATTGGATATACATATTTCTTTCATTAATGAGGTGAAAAAAAATTATTTTAAAATTCAAGCACTTAATACAAAAAATAAAATAATGTTTTCTTGACTAAATTAAGAGACAAGATATTTCCTCCCCAATGTATTATTACAAGAAAAAGAGATTTTTTTCAATGATTAGTGAAAAAAATATTGAATTTATGATGAGAATAAGAAAATTTATTTTTTAAAATAAATTACTAGATTTTATTACTAGAGAAATGTAGCTTAATGTATCTTTAATTATTTAATTTAATATGATCTTCATTTCCTCATAGTAAGTTTGTTCTCATTGTAAATAATTTAAAAAGTCTTTTCAATTATTATTTATTTCAAAACCAAAAGTAAAGTGAATGAGATAATTTTAATTTTAAAAAAAAAGTAATTTTATTTCCATTTTGAAAATGGAATTACATATTATCTAAAGGAATTCATCGTCTTTGAAACCTTCCTTCGACACAAACTGTTATTTTCTCTAATTACTTAAGGTTTCGATTGTTTTCACAGATAATTAAGTAAAGTAGATATGCCTTTTATTAATTTGCTTAACTAATATACAACTAACGATAACAAAACATTAAATGCCAAAACAAATTTACTTTATTTAACCAAATACACCAATATAAAATAAAAGTGTCATGGATAATGTATATGAACATCGTTACAAAGACTAAATTGAAACAATATGTATAAAATACATTTCTTTATTTAGATTTCAGTAAACTATTGAATTATTTTTCAGTATATTTAACTATGTAGAATTTTTGTATGAATTATATTCATCACCAATGGTACTGTAAAATTTAAGTATTACTGTAATTAAAGTTATTTCCTTTCCAAAAGTGGATACCGTTGAAAAAAGTAAATAAAAGTAATCGATGACAAGAATAAATAAATAAATTTTCATTTTGAATTAAAATAAGTTTTCAGTACTTCAATTACTTACGAAAAACACTTACTTTACGTTCGAAACACATTTGCCATTTTTATTGTTAGTTATTTTTACCATTATAAAACTAAAAGATTGTTAGTAACAAACATCATTATATGAGTTAGACCTAAAAATTTTATATTAAATTAAAAAAAGGAAATAATTTTGAAAAATGTTATTTTAGTATTAGGACCAAAAATTTAATAAATCATGACAGTTTTGAGTCTACGAAATAAACTTGTGAATAAATTTAACAATACTCGATCACAAACTATTGGATGGCATTAATGGACAGCTGAGGTATACTAAATACATCTTCAATTAAATACATATGGAGATAAAGACCTGTGAAAATATGTCTAAAAATTAAAGGAGGAATGTATTATCAGATAGGATTTTAAACAAGTTGGAATTTGAAGAAACCTACAGCTTTAGCATCAGCATTTCATTGATACAATTAACACAGTCATAGTATTCACTATTTATAACTGAAGAGTTGCACATTTATATATATTGCTCCTCCTTTCCATTATAACTGGCGTTTGTTGAATATTAAACTCTACCTTTAGGAAAATACTTCTCAATACAAAACGAACTAATCAATTTGTATGTCTTTATAATTAAACTTGTCCATTGTCAAATAATCTAATTCAAGCTAAATTTTAGACTGGAAAATGGGTCGAATTTCATGTAAATTCTCAGCCTTGTTATATATTTATTCTTTTATTATACAGCACCTTTAAATTTTAAAAAAAATTCCATGATTGCGAAATTTATCTTTCAATTATGTAATGTAGTAAGACCAATTGAAAAATAAACCCTCAAATGTGAACACATTTTGCACCACAGATGAAATATTGAACACATTTTGTTCTCAAAGAAAATTAAGTCCGTTCGAAAATAGTAAAATAAGAAAATAATTGGTAGTCTATATATAATAAATGGGGTCATAAAACTATATTGATGTTGGAGAGATTTTTTACCTAATATATGTGCTACTATTAGGAAGTTTTCTTTTAAATTATACGTAAGCAACATTAGATAGTGATTGTTTATTAACGTCAATCTGAGAAGCAATGCTGGGGTTATTGATGATAGAACTTGTAATTTTGAATCTTAGTCTTATGACGAGGAAGGCTTCTGAGCTGGTAATTCCCTCTTCAAACTTCCATATCACACAAATGAAAGGACTTTGAACCTCGACCAAATTTAACGTGCAACAGCCCCACTACACGGACCCACTACTTTAGAGCTCGAACCCTCGACTCGAAAAAAATATCGCTGGTCGCGAGTCAGTGACAATGACCACTAGGCTACCTAAGCCACAAAACAGCATTAGAAAATGACATTACCGTATTAATTTTTTTTTCTTTTATTTAATCTAAATATGAAAAAAGTAGATATTATCAGACGCATTTCGGTTTTTCATTTTAATACAACGATTAAAATGATATTCGTTTTTGAATTCAATGAATTTAAATAATACTTATTTTTTAATTAAACAATGCTTGAATAATAATTATTTTTTGAACAAAATAACTATTAATTTAAACACATTTCCTTAAAAAATTCTCATATTTAATATATTTGAAAATAAATTCATTTTTCTATTTATTATCATGTTAAAAAGCAAATTTAGGACTGTCAAAATTAGGACTGAATTATTTAATCAAAATATGAATTTCTATTTTAAACTGGAATTTGATGATATTTTTCCACCTACTTCACAAATATAAAATTGATAATGAGATAGAAACTTTTCCAAACATTTAAATTATTTATATTTTTAACATTAATGCTGAAACATTTTCTTCAAAAAAATTCATTCATTTGTTTGTTTTTTTTATCAATTTTGTTGGGAATCTCTTTGTTTATAAAAGTACATAGCACTGACTTAAGTATTTTGAGTGAACAATCATTGACTTTACTATCGACACTTCATCGCAAAATTGTGATAATTACATGTAAATTTTATATAAAAGTTAAAAATAATTATCTTCGTAATATGAAGTACTTTACAAAATCTCTTTACCAAGGAAAGGAAAAAAAACTTTTTAAGGAAAAATGATAATGCATAAATCGGGAATCTTTAAATCTTATAACTTAAAATAAAATACAGTGTATTATAATCTTATGAAATTTTGAAGCACAATTCAATATCCCCGTCTAAGATGTATAATATTATCACTTACACGTAAAATTTGTAAATTGACCTGATTTTGAATATATTACTTTTTTCATTGTTTCTTTGCGTTTTAAAGATTAAAATTATAAGTTTTTTGTTTATCTTTATACAATATATAATACTTAATGCTTTTCCCTTTGTAAAATCTCTTGTATAGAGAATTCAATTTTTACCTTTCATGGTGACTCTTACACATATATATATTTTTTATTCTTTCTATAATTAACTTTCCTAACTATGAAATCTAAAGAAGTACTGTTAACCTCAACTATTGTCTATAAAAAAATAGACATAACCGTGAAAAAACGCATTTTTGAAAGGTAACAGGCCCACTTGTACTTTTTTGGGAGCAATGTTTGCTAATCTGATAGACGAAGAATTTATTAACTTATTTAATAAATTTGCCTTTAAACTATTTTAACTTTATATGCTTAAGAGAAAATCGGACTCTATAATAGTTCAGAAAAACCTCTTTATAACAGTTCACGATTAATTAATGTTTAATGTAAAGCTATTTTATATTCTACAATACTATTTGATTTCGTTACATTTTTTTTAATAAAAGAAACTAAAGTTTTGTATTAATTAAAGTAATGTATAAAGATTTAACTCAGTAAAAATATATACATAAAGCATCTTAGGGTGAATAAATTATACCTAAAGAGAATTTTTCATCTGACGAAAATATTTTCTTTTCTGTAACTTTTATTTAAAAATCAATAGAATTTCTAAAACTTACTTTACACTTCTGTGAAAAGAAAATATCTTTTGATAAATTTATTTAGAATTTCACTTTTGATTTCGTGGATGTAACATAAAATAAATGCGATTTTCTTTTTGTTCACAAATGTTACTTTTGCCTCTCTTGTATATTTTAAATCTTCAATTCACCTGAATTTAAATTCCTAAAAAAATATCTACCTTTCTCTATGAAATAAATTGCTTGAATTTGTTTTTATTCTATGTCTTCAAGGAAAAGAATTTGGCAAGTATTCAAATGAAGTAAGAAATTCGTCGACGAAACTTTAACAACTCAGAAAAACTTTCAAATTACAAAGTCGATGTCTCTTCTATTGTGTATGTCTATGCATGCGGTTTCTAAATAATGGAGTCGAGTTTTCAATAACAAATAGAAATGTATTTTTTTTTCATAAATCAATGAAATTTATTTATGAAAGGTTTTCATTTCAGTGCAAATATATTTATATGTAATTTTTTTTCCTTTTTTTAAAGTCCTATATTGTTATGAATTGAAGTATCAAAATATTAACGCCCAATTTAAATTTGGCCTAAAAGTAAATCTCATCAAAAAATAACAATTCGGTTCTAAGAAACTATTGTTTGTCATAAGAAAGTTACAAAATTTATTTAAAGAAATAAATTATAATTATGTATGTTGATTAATAATTTTATTTTTGTGTCTCAAACTGGAAACTTACTTAATTATGACTAGTGATTGCGGAAGCTCTGTAAAAAATTTAATTTCCTATTTTTATTATGATGTTGTATATAGAATATCTAATTAAAGCAACATTAGCATCAGTTTGATTGCTCCTTTCTCCAGCATTATTAAAAATCCACTAAAACAATTACTCTTTAACTTTTATTTTGATTTATTGAAGTATTTACTGTACAGTATTATGTTTGATAAGTGTAATCAGGAATATTCCCACGAATGAGTATGTGAATTAAAATAGCGAAATTATGTACACAAATTTCAACTTTGTTGGGTAAAAGGGTATATTATCAAGAAAATTTATTCAGTCTCAGAATTTCAATTTAAAAAAAAATATTTCAAAATGTTTTAACTATCCAACTGAAAATATAGTTCTTATGAAAATAACTTTTTCCAGATGAAGTACTTCAAAACCTGTATTTTTAACATTTATGTTACTATATGTATGTGAAAATGCGCTTATCCTTTAAACAGCAGGATAACTAATTGAAATAAAAGAAATCCTGTGCTTTTTATGAGCAGTCATATGCAAAGTACATGTTATGATTAACTAATGGATAACTTGTGCTAAATTTAATTTACATCATTATTACACTGGTTTAAATTCACCGAAAGCGAAATTATTCTTAGAAATATTCTTGAAATGTAAACTAAATTTTATCATTCATAAAGTATGTTGAAACGAGTTTGCAATGAAACTTCCCTACAATGTTTCTCCTATTGTTGAAAGACATTTAAAATGTTTTTGTTGAATACCGAAGGAAAGTTAAGTGATGACCGCAACTTTGGCGCACAAATTAGAAATTATAACGACAAAATAGATATACTTAATATTCAAATTTTCTCGATATCACTATCAGGAGAGAAGGTATGGTATTCTCCTAGAATTTTTCTTCCAGAATTTTCTCTTTGAATTCAGCCTGATTGGGATAGCTATAAATTCACAAAGGTGCTGAGATGAATTGATTACCCTATGAATTACTTTGGAATTTTGCTTACAGCGTAAGTTTACAAGCTGAGGAGCTGAACATGACTGAAAGGGATTTACAAATTGATTGTGTTATTAACCTGTACAAAAGCTATTTTTGTGCCTTTTGTATTTTTAATATGTACAAGTGTGGTGTTTTTTCAATCGTAGATCGTACCTATTGATGGTTCTATTTGCATTCCATACACTCAAAAAACGCTTAAAGGTTTCTTCAGTGACAAAGAACTGTTCTTGTCTCAAACCAAACGAAACAGTTTCAAATAATGCTGCAGTTCAATTTACTGTGTTTACAGAAGAATTAATGAATTAATCAAGAGTGTACCTTTAAGTAATTAGGCTCCACTCTCCCATACATTTGAGACAGGCAGTAGTGTCATAACAAATGTATTGGAAAGAAATATGCTGGAATATTCGTATTCCATACAAAGAAATTGCAAATATTCCATACTTATTCGGGTAGGCATCCTGCTGTTGATATACGAGTGAATTAGGAAAATCAAGCAATGAGAAAAGATAATTTTTTGCTTGAAAGATTCCAGCTTAGTGGAATTCCTATAGTACTAAGATAAAGGCCTTATATAGAAGCAACATTCAATTTAGACTTCAATGGTAGTCTTCGTCATTGGATTATAGTTCCAGAAACTCCCGTAGCATTACCATCACTAACCACAAAAGGCATCTGCCTTTATTTACTAAAGTAGAATTGGTGTAATTAGAATACACATTTGCCTCTGTTTCTCTCTGTCTAAAGGAGGGCCAAAGGTGACCGGTGGATTCCTGCGGAGATTCTTTTTTGTCAAACGTTGCTGTTGCCCTGTGATATTCTCTTAGGACACCTAAGTGATAAGTTTTGCGATTCAAGTGAATACACGAGTTCATTACAGGAACACTTAAAGGGCATATTGTCAGAGAGTGGAAGAGGACTCGTTTCGACTCTAGAACTACATAACACCGTTTCAAAATTATCAATCTTGGTAATATAACCAGAAGTCATGGAGAAAAACATGAGTCCAAGACTGCAATGGAACTTTGAGGAAATTATATTATTATCAAGAGCCTAAATGAATTTAGTCCTCCAATGTCAAGACAATAGACAATCTTATTAATTGGTTAACTCCATTGTGGCACACTGACTATTGTTGTATGTGATGAAACTACCCATCAATCTTTGAAGAAGGAAGCAGTGTTACAAACCTGCAATGATGCTTCCGTGGAACTTTACTCTTATGGTTGAACGGTAACTATTACAGGGTTTTTTTCGGCACCGGAAAAGGGTTATGAAATAAAAATGGCAGAATGACAAACTTGAAGAATAAATCAACAAAATGAAGGTTCTCAAAAATATCAAATTTTCTCGATATCTGTAATTAGAGAGGAGTTACAATATTCTTCTAGAATTTTCCAAGACAGCTAAGAGCTCTTGGAGAGGATAAAATGTAATGATTTGCCTTTGTTTTCAGGATTCTGTGTTGTGTCTGCAGTGCAAGTGCATAAGCTGAATTTTATTGAAAATGTAATAAACGTTATTAACTAGTAATTTGCTACATTCTGTGACAAAAAAAAGACGCACCAAGATGGAGGTCTGCGATTGTAATGAAATTTTGTATGCAAAGACATTTTAACAGAACATGCAAATAATTAAAAGTTGGAATCCAATAAATGAATAGCGGAAGCAACAGTTCAGAACTGTGCACTCAGCATCTGTATATTAGAAGGGATTCTCAAACTGATGGTCAAATTTTCTGTTATAATGTGATTAAGGATATATTTCCAAGACGGAAAAAATGCCTCTCCACAAGATTCGAGCTTATTACGAGCAACTGTCAGAATTTTTAAAAAAGACCGAATAAATTTTTTGAAAATTGGGCAAATCGGAGAATCGCTCTTCCTTTCGTTCGAACTGATGCGGTGATTAGAAGATGCTGGCAAGAATGGGTGGTCAGTGGTAGATTTCAGCGTCGTGATGGTAGCGGTCTACCTAGGACAACAGCAGTTCGGGAGGACAGAGTGATTGTCAGATCAGCTGTTGCATTGCCTGATTCATCATTATCAACCATCAGACCGTGGTGGCCCAGCCCACGAGTGTCCACTAAGACCATTCACAGACGGCTGATAGAGCGCATCTATGTTCGCACCGACGGTTACGCCACCTGCCACTCCAGCCTGCATACCGTCGAGCCAGATTACAGTGGTGCTTGGCTTGATCAGGTTGGAATGACGCTG
>BMAW01046034.1:35094-65988 GCA_019974015.1 Nephila pilipes
AGAAAAACAGTGAAAATTTGTGTTAAGTTATGACTTTTATCATCAATGAAATACAAACTAATCGCATTATAACAATAGGAGAGGTTCCAGTCCTAAATTCACTTTCATAGAGTATTCCATAAAACTTTCACAGCATATATGCATATCTTTTTCAATACGATGTTTTGCGCTGAGGCTGAATATGAAAATCTTGATTTTGAGATAAAGATGAAAATACATTTCAACCCAGAAATTTACCCAATTAAATATAAATTTAACATTAAAAGGCCCATGTCTTATAAAATTCACTATCTGTATTGCTTAAATAACTTATCTTTTTCTTCCTGATGTCCTTTGAAACTTTTCTACGCTTATATGTAACAGGTGTTGTATAACGCTTCAAATCCCTGATTCGATTGTAATTTAACTTTTCATATCCCTTTACAGTGAAGTAACCCGGATTTTCAATGTTCAGATTATTTAAGACTTTTAAGTATCCTTGATGTCCTTCGCTAAATTGTATAATTGCATCATATGCACCCAATTTCATAGTTTTTAAACAAACAAAAACTTCCTTTGGTACTCTTTATCATATTACACCAATAAAAGATTCATTTGCATTTTGGGTCTTGGGAAATTCAACTTGTATGTTGGAAGATATTTTGATGACAATATTACGTAAAATATCAATGAAAAACAAACATTAAAGTTCAATTTCCGGTAGCAGAATGTTACTTCCAGTTCTAAAATTTGACATAGACTTTTTTTTAAGCGCTTATAACTCAAGTTCTATGTAAGATAGAAACAAAATTGAAACTGTTCTAGAAAGGTAAGAAACCAAGCTTTAATATTAGACAGTAAGTAGAAAATCGACTGTTTCAACGTAAAACCGCATTTTATAGGTAGGCGGATAACTTTAATACATTTGTTGATAAAAAAAAGTTAAGAGAAATTGTTAATAAGGTAATGTATTTTGACGCAGCATTTCAAATAATAAAAATTATATTAACAAACAAATCAAATAAAGCTTGACTATTTTCGTGATAATTTAGTAAATACGTTTTCCTCAAAAGACTTTAAGGAATACGTTTGTTGTATAAACAAATATATTAAATATTTTTATTTTACTAAGAATTAAGCGTCATATTTAAGATTTACAAAAATTCCAATAAAATTCTCTAGAATTATTCTTTTATTAATTATGTTGATAAATTCCTCAGGAATTCCGCTATTTTTTGTAAAAATTTCCTTATCAATATTACTAATAACCTTTTTATTATAATAACGATGTTTAAATTGAATAGTGATATTTGTTTATTGAATTAAATTACTATTATTTTTAAGGAAATAGATTAAAATATAAATCATATGTGAAGTTTTTTTTTCCTTTTATATAATGCTTATATTATATAACCTACTATATAATTTCGTCCTGTAATTATTACTTATAATATTTCTTTCACTATAGATGGTAAAATGTCGCAATACTTATTACAAAATACAAAAAAGTCTTCCATTATTGAAAATGGTTATGATACCGTTAACCAAAACAAATTTTCTTCTTTTTCTATTGCTAAGAGTTTGAGCAATTGTTTAATTCAACATACATAAAAAATCTTATAAAGTTATTTTATTTTTAAAAGTTTAATGTTATTGACTTATTTCTTATGAAAAATTTAAATTCTTCTTCTAATTAATTCTAAAGGAAAACTATAGTATTTTAATTTTAAGAAATTTAAACAAATATAAGGCACACCACATGGTAGTATTGCTTACAATATATTCTTGTTTATATCTCTTTTCATTTCTAAGAACAAAATTGCATAGATAATAATAAGTTTATATTGTTGAAATACGTTGATGATCTTATATTTTTTTGAAATAATTATAATCCTGATGTCAAACTTATTTATCATTTTATACATCTTAGTTATATATATATTATAAACAATAATAATATTTTTGAAACTAAATTCTTAGATGTTTAATTAAAAATTGTAGGTAACAAAATCAATAGTAATATGTATCATAAAAAAGAATTTTTTATTCTTAAAATAAGAAGCTATACCTCTTTCTGGAGCAGTAAATTGATAATCTCGAAATTCAGGAGTATTATATTTGTTACGTAATAAAATGACTTGTTAATCGCTCTTTAATCGTTCATGAAAATTTAAATATATTTAAAATGTTTGACTTCGTGCTAATTAACTTATTAATTTCGTGAAAATAATTCAAAATATAAAAACATATTACTTTAGAACAAATTTATTTTTGCTACTAATTTTAGAAAGTTAGTTTTGAAATGTTTAAATTACTTTAATAACTAATATTTAACTTTTATTATATTTCTTACTTTTTGTTACCCTTTTTATTATTCTTGTTTTGTATTGAATTAACATAATTATAATTTAAATTTTAATATTTTTTATTGTAAGTATTTACTTTCTAGATTTTACTAAATTTTAAATTATGAATGCATAGGGCGTAACCAGCTACACCTACTCTTTTCTACGGTTCTTTTCCATCCACTCTCTTTGCAATATTATCACCTTGCATGCTTACAACGCATATTTTTGAGAATAGATTTTAATCACACTCACACACACACACACATACACACACACACACACACATATATAATCAAGAGTGTGTGTCTATGTATGCATATATAATCAAGATTTCTAAGAATACACTTTCTTAGAAACCTTGACGTTCTTCGATTAAAACAAATGTTAAAAATGAATGGTTACAGATAAGGCGTAATTTTAGTTTTTCTTAATTAAAATATTAAAATATATTATTATACATATCTTGTTCTTTTCTGAAATGAAATATCAGACTGATAGGTTCACTTTATAATTCATATTGTCTTAAAAATTGATATGATGAAGAAAGTGGGAATTTGGATATCTTTGTGTACTAATCCTAGACCGGTTAATTAAAAATTAAGCAAATAATACATGTAATTAAAGTGTTAACTATTTTACGATTTATTATTTTTTTACACAGACAGACACCTTTTTTTACAAGATTTACTCAGTGGTTTGTTGTAATTGACACACAGTAAAATTAAAACGAATTTCAAAACTTTATTTTTTTAATTAACTTTTAAAAAGTCATCATTGGATAATAAATGAATAAATAATTTAATATTTGGTGTCACACGAATAATTCTTAGGAGCATATACAACTGGAATCATTTTTATATTAACAATAAATTTGTAAAATTCTTCCTCAAAGACTGTTTTCACTTACCTTCCAATGCTTATGAAGATAATTTCTTAAAGTTTATTTAAAAGTTTTCCCTTATAACCAAAGGAATGAATTCAAAACTAAAATAGGAATACTGTGACGTGTGCTGGAAGAAAATAAATCCAAATTTTAAAAGTTTTACATCATTTCAGTTGATATTACTATTTAAAAGATTAATATCTGTATGAGTATTTAAGAATTATTTTGTTTCAAAATTCGACTAAATACATATTACAAATTTACTTTAGAAAGTATATTACCTGTACTCTTTATCTGATGCAAAGTTATTTCTATAATTTAAAATTTATAGAATTAAGAAAGTTTCTCCTGCCATGTTGAGGAGCATCAATGAACATTCGAAATCTCAGTAAAGAAAATTGTAATTGCATCAAGACGTAGTCATTACCAACCTTTGAAAATAAGCCAGTTAAGTTTGCTTATTAAGAGCACCATGTCTCATTTCCTCTTTGAAGTGTTACAAACACAACATTTCAGTAACAGGTCTTATGAGTATAAGGGAGGCTTAATTCCTATGAATATCAAACAGACAGCGAGTTCGTTTTCTACGGAACCATATTTTAGCTTTCTCTATGCACGATACTCGAAACGAAAATCAAAGACATTCCTCTCCACATACATTTGAAATAGTTTCAATGTCAGGCGTTGTATAAATGTTTGCACAATGTAGAGGGAGGTAAATTTAATTAAAGGCGAGTATGAAGATGAATGTTGGAATTTGCTTCTCATGGGATTTCGGAACATAGCGTCCTACTTTCGGGGGTTCGGTAATCACATTTTATAAGCTCTGGGTGATTGAGATGCAATATTTAGTATAACAAGAACACTACTCCTTCAATAGCATTTTTGAGAGTTAACATATTGGGAAAAGTGCAACTTGTAACTGATATGCATTTGCTTGTTCTACCATGTGCTTGGATGTATGTTTGTTACATGTATTGAAATATATGCTGTGATGTGTTTTATTTTGTTAAATGTTATATGCTAGTATTCGTTTGTAGAAATAACAAGTTTTAAACATCTGCCATTCAATTAAAAATATATATTTAAAAAAGTATATACCGATGTGAAAATAATGTTAATTCATTTAGTGTAAAATAAAATATTTTTTGTTGAAAGAATTGAATAGTTTTTCACAAAAAAGTTTATCTGAGATTAAAAAGTGAATATAAAAGTTCACTTAAATCTGTTATTTAAAATTTAATTCCAAATTTATTCAGTTATGAATAAGTTTATCTATCATTGAAGAAAAACTCTAGCATAGATTACATCCAAGAGACTCATAAACATAATAGTATTCAAAGAGTTTATGTGGGATGGAAATTATTTGTAATGGAATAAAATAAATGTAAAATAATCAAAATTCTCAGCAGTATCAAAGTAATTTGGCTACAAATTATATCAAGGGAAATTTAAATCAATAAATAATTAACAGGTTAGAAATGATGCCATCATAATTACCTTACAATTCCGAATATTTTATTCACGCTTTCAGTAATATTACATAGTTCTAGTTACACTTAATGTAATGCATTTTTAAAAGCTCATAAGTTACTAAAATTGTATTTGTGAAGATTGATCCATTTGGCAATTTAATAATAAAATATGTTAGCTATTATAATGCAGGCTTAAAAGTTTAGTTCATTTATTGTGAAAATAGGCATAAACTTTGACACAAATAGACAGACACACTCAGAGAAATCCTATAATTTTTATATATTAGATGAATAAAAATAGGACAAATAACTTCAAAACTTTCGGTCGTAAAAGTTATATATATATATATATATAATTTTTGCTTTTTAAATAAAAAGTAACTTCAATTAAAATGAGTTAAAATTAATTTTTCTTTAAAAAAAATTAAAATTCATTTTCTGAATGAACTTTCAAGTTACTACAATGTGTAACACTTATTTTTACTAGAAAGAATAAAGCCATTAAATGGCATTAATAGAAGGCATTAAATCCGTATGACTCACATATTGTTAATTGAAAATTTATTTTGAACACCTTTGAATATAGTACAGAATATTATTAGTGATTAATTTACAGATATGTCTAAAAGTAAACTTAAATAATTACTTGTACCCGATTAACTGTAAAATAGAATACTATTTTTAATACTGTTAGCTCAGAAATGGGTAAAATATATTGCATGTATGTAGATTTACATTTTATTTAAAACTTCTTGCCTTACATGACTTTTGCTTATGCCCATTTAGAGCACAGTATTTCTTATGCGCTGCGTTTTATCTAATTATTTTTATCTTTCATGATTGTCAAAAAATTCACTAGCATTAAAGTATCATAGCCTAGAAAACATTTTTCATATTCTTTTCTTTTTCATGCTCTTTTACTAATTTTAATTATATTTCGAAAAATAGATGCACCTTTTTCTCAATATTATACACATATCTATCATTTTTATGTTATATGTTTTCTGTAACTAAAAATATATCCTTTTAAAAAATTTCAATATATGAAAACGGTTTTCTCTCTTTTCTAGAATATCTTTGCTTTATTCTTTTAAAATTATTTCCATCAACTCAATCCATGTAGATTTTTGATAAAGATAAAAGGCTTCATTATTTTTATGAGAATATATTGGAACTTATGAGAATATATTGGAACTTAATATAATAGTTTCCGTATAATTCTATGTGAATCCATGTATTTTTGAAAAGGCTGAAATTCTGAAAGAGTTAACACGCGAATATATAATAATAACATAAGCATTTATAATGAAATTGAAAAATATATCTTTAAATTTCTTATTATTTGAAATGCAACAATTATTTTTTGAACAAAAAACACTCAATTATAGGTAATATTTCATTTAATATTTCTAAGTTAACGACAACATTAACTGAGTTGTGTGGATAGGGGTGAGCATATTTTTAATGATACACAAGTTCCTGTATATAATAAGATAAGTGCTATTAGCTGCTCGAATAAAAGAACCATGTGTTTCTAGTATTCTTAACTTAATTAAAGACTGTAATTTAGCGCTACCTTCTATGTACTATTAAACGTTAGCCAGATGGCGCTACTTGTTCTTTTTGGTTAGGAGACAAGCGCAAGCAAGATGGAAGAGACAAACTTCTTTAGCAGAATGATGGAGTGATGTTCGTGAATCTCTGTTTCATATATGTTTTGTATCCTGTCCTGTGTTGAAGAACGTGCCAAGTGTTATATTATTAAATAATATTTGTATCTAAAACCATCCTGACTATTTATTTTTTGGTCCTGAAATAATAACAACATTAGAGGGATATACTGGCGCCCAGCGTGGAGCATGATTAATTAGAAATTTTTTTCTCCTTTGATCAGCTCACCACTTGAGTGCAAGTTTCAGTGTGTGTCACCCCGACACTTATTTTGAAAGTAATATTTGAAATTCTCGTTTTGTTATGTTTGAAGAAATATCACCCGATATTTAAAGTGAAAGATTGCGTAATTTATATTTGAAGAAATATCTCATCCGATATTTAAAGTGAATAGAAGAAATATCACCCAAGATATTTTAAAGTAAGAATTCATCGTCTTTTGTGTGAAATGCGCGATTGGTGTTCGAAGAAATAACATCCGATATTTCTATGTGTGAGTGAAAATCCTTTCTTGTTATATTCATACTTTTATTTATATAATGTTTCAAATCTAGTTATGTTATTCTTTCCATACTTGATATATTTATAGTCTTTTGTTCTATTTTTGTGATTTTAAATATCTCGTTCCTTGAGTATATATATTGGTGGTTAATAGATTTATTCTGCACCTGTTTTCTTAATATTATATTTCGTGTTTTCATTAAAGTTTTTTCTAACTATATTTATCTAATAATTGCAATACTTAAATAAGCATATTTTATGTATTTGAAGGTATTATAGTATAGTTACACCAGTTTCAACTGCCCTTTACAGGCTGTCTCCAAACAGGAAAGAACTTTTAAAGAAAGTAATTGATAACCTGTTGGTCAATAATATTATAAAGGAATGAGAGTCACCATATGCAGCCCCAGTAGTTCTAATTCCAAAATCAAATGGAACTGTTAGATTTTGTATAGATTATCTTAAGCTAAATGCCATTACTGAGTATGACAAATATCCATTACCTCTCTTGGATGCCCTGTTACATGTTGCAAAATCAACTGCTTTTATGTCTACCCTAGACTTAAAATATGGTTACCTTTAAGTAGAGGTCAACCAAGCAAATCAAGACAAGACTGCATTCGTCTGTCCTTTGGGTACATTTAGGTATAAAATAATGCCATTTGAACTCTACCATGCCCCAGCAAACTCCCAGAGTCTTATGCACCAGTTTCGTATTGGATTACAAAAATAAACATTCTGGTATATTCAGATGATATTGTTGTACTGTTTGAAACCTTTGAACAGCACATTATAGAATTATGAATGGTTTTTGAAAGACTTAAAAATTTTAAATTATGTGCTAACAGAGAAAAATGTAAGTTTGTCTGATCCCGTGTGAAATATCTTGGATTATGGATAACTCCTAATGGAATAGAGGTGAATCAAGATGAAACTGCAGTAATACAAAACATTCCTTATCCCAAAAATGTTAAGCAGTTACAATCTTTTCATAAACTTGTTCTTGGTATAGAAAATTCATCCCGAATTTTTCAGATGTTGCTAGACTCTTTAGCAACTTGATAAAGAAGAGTACTACTTGGACATGGAGTGAAAATGAACAACACCCTTCCAGACTCTGAAGAAATGCTTAACCCGTTCGCTCCCAGCGTATTACAGGCGATACGCTCGTGTTGGCTCTCCTGTGCCCAGCGTATCTCTGTCGAAGCGCTACATGAGTGTCTTCTACGGCCCAGCGAATCAACAGCAATACGCTTGATGAGAACGTTTTATTTGAATTTTTTTAATGTTACTATATGGCGTTACAATACTGCTAATTCTATACAGATAGGTTATTTGGAGTGTTGACCTTCGAGATATGGGCTTGGATTTCACTTCTGGCTACCAGTATGGAGGTAATTGTTAAAAGCTCGTGTTGCAGCGCGGCTCTTTAATTGTAATGACATAATTTAAAAAGTGCACTTGATTTTGGTTTGTTTTTTCTTTCATGCTTGGTTCTTAGAAGTTCGAAGGAGAATTTATGACCCTTTAAGTGGGTTAGAGCTTTTGATAGCAGATGTTCTCAGCTGTTCGTTTCATTCGGTCAGTTTTTATTTGTAGCGACAGTCATGACGAAAAGAAAGTGTTTATCTGATACTGAGATTTGCGAAATAATAAATGAATCTGACAGTAATGTTAGAGAAAACAATCCAAATCTGTACATTGCCATTAAAGTATAATATAAAAAGGGGGGGGACTAAGATGTGCCCTTTACTCAAAATCTTGCGTAAAGCGTCAAAATATGTGTGTAAGATATGTGACGTTGTACTATGCATGGAATTGTTTTTTATAAATATACCATACAACAAAATAAGATTTATCTTTTATATCTATGTAATCCATATAATGGCACATCATTACACCATGAAATTTATGTAACATATGTAAATATATTTTGTATTTTCTTAAAAGTATGATTTCTTGTGTAATATTATGTATTAAACATTCAATTTTCGATTAAATCTTTTTTCTTCTTTTGTATATATTAAGTTTAATGCATTTTAAATATTATATGTAAATACCAAAATACTTTAATAAATAGCCGATTTTAGAGGAATTATTTTCGCAAATTAGGCTTAATATCTAAAATCGTCTGGACACAGAGTGACACTCCGCGGTAAGAAGCCGCGGGCCCAGAGAAGCACTTCTTTTTTCTCCCTCCGGTAGCGAAAGGGTTAATAACCCCTCCAGTACTGTGACAAGTTGATGATACAAAACCATTTATCTTAGGTGCAGTTCTTCTACAAGGAGAAAGTCCATCCGATGAAAAGCCAATGGAATATGCCTGTAGACTCTTAAACTCTGCTGAGAAAGATTATTCAACAACTCGGAGAGAACCCTTGGCTGTAGTCTGGCCCTTAAACAAATTTAGAGGCTTTATTGTTGGCGGAGAAACTACAGTGTCATCCGACCATTAATCATTTTGCTACAGGAGGGAGAAAAAAGAAGTACTTCTATGGGCCCGCGGCTTTTTACCGCGGAGTGTCACTCTGTGGCCAGACGATTTTAGATACTAAGCCTAATTCGTGAAAAAAATTCCTCTAAAATCAGCTATTATTTAAAATATTTTGGTATTTACGTATCTTGTTTAAAATGCATTAAACTTAATATATGCAAAAGAAGAAAAAAGATTTTAATCGAAAATTGAATGTTTTATACTTAAAATTACAAAAGAAATCATACTTTTAAGAAAATATAAAATATATATACATATGTTACATAAATTTCATGGTGTAATGATGTACCATTACATGGAATATATAATAGGTATGAAAGATAAATGTAGGTATGAAAGATAAATCTTATTTTGCTGTATGTTATATTTATAAAGAAAAATCAAGCATTGTCTTATTGAAATAGTGGAATGGTCTGGGTGTTCCCGAAATGAATGTCCATCAGTCGAAGGACTTCACTAATGTACCGTAGGGTTCTCAAACTTGTTCAGAGGAAGATCAATGGAGATAGGGTTTCATACGAAATTTCCTCCCATAAAATTACACCTTTTTATCAGGATATGTGATACTTGACAACAAATAATCCATCATTTAACTGTCCATTCTGCATCTACACATGGGGAGGGGTATCATCCCTACCAAGATAATAACGAGATTTATTGCTAAATATGCCTTATTGCCTTTCCGCATGGATCTATGCTTTTCTTTGATGACATCCAATCATTTGTGACGTCACATTTACGCTGACTTCCATTAATATGATATCTAATATTCATAGTTTGATTGTGGAGAAGAGAGCCAGTTAAGTGTGGAAAAACACCAGTAAAGAAACCAGTTCATCAAGGGGTTCTTTGAAGGTAATGGTAAGCTTGTAATATTGTTTGGTCGGACCGATGGGAAGGAAAGGTCGACATCTTTAAAACAATTTACTTTATTAACTGCTCATTTACAAGAGTCCATCCTATCTCCCCTTCTCTTCCCTCTCTCTCTGCAAGCTTATACAATATATATATATCAGTCTTAATTAGCATGATCACGTTCTGTTCTTCGGAGGAAACATTGTAATAAAAATAATTTCTAAGGACTGAAAATTCCCCTAGAGGACTGTTAGTGACAAAGTCGCGGATAGACCCATCACAACCCCCCCCGAGAAAAAAACGTTATTTATTTGAGGGTCTTAACGCCCCAATAGAAATTACGTTAATAAATTTTAATACACTTAAACATCTAACAAATTTAACCTTAGTACAATCCTTTTCATTTTACAATCTTCACTGTTGAGCCACTTGTAAGGCTGAAATCTACTCCTGCTCCTCGTTGTTTCTACTCCTCCGGCTCTTGTCAGATATGAAATTGTCCTTCCTGTTGCCGATTGCTTCTCGCTGATGCTCCATCTGTTGCGTAGGGGATACGGACTTGACCTCCGGTACTCTTCTTGCCCTTCCTTGATATGTCGTCTGTTGCGAAGCTGATAAGGACTTGTCCTCCCAGGCAGGACTTGTCTGTGGTTGTCTGTCGCTCCTCGAAGTGGACCTGGACTGGACCTTCCGGACAGGACTTGACTTTCGATGCTTGCTCTTCGAGATAGAAGTGATACCGGAATTTGTCTTTTTCTCCACTTACAGCTCTCATTTGGTAGTCTTTTCACTTCACTATTCTCAACTAATGAAGAAGGCGCACTGCGTTTTCGCCAGTTCCTTCTCACTGGTGGCCTCCTTTTACTCTGATGCTGTCTTTCGCGTTTATTAGAATATTCAGTCGACCCTTCACTCATCATTCTCTTAACTCGCCATTGTTCCTCTTTAAAACTTTTTTCCCTGGCTAGACCATTGCTACCCTCAGTTTCTACCTGTTCTGCTCTAGACCTTTCAACATCCAATCCTTCAGTCTCAAACTATAAAGACCAGTAGCTTGAAGGTATATTACATGTTCTAAATAAAACAATTTTGATCTTCACTGTGGTTTTCATCTCACGACCGTTCGTATATAAATAACACCTATAAAAAATGAGTTATTTGAACATAAGTTTTCTTTCAAACTTTTCACTTCATTGTTTTATACCTTAAATTTAAGGAGCAAAAGGGAACGTTGAATCAAATTGAATTTGTTCAACAATTAATTTTAATAATTTATTTTATTATTTGTCATTTATTAAATTTATCATCTAAAATAAAAAATGTAAAATGTTTTATCTCAATTAAGCTATATGTAATTAAAATTAAGACAAACGATAATTTATGGAATTAAACTGAATAGATTTAAGCTAAATGTAATTAAAATTAAAGCAAACAATGAATTATAAATCGGTGGATTTGGTGACCATTTAGTGACTTGGCGAGAAACAAAGAGTAAAGCTTAATTCCTTATAGAATTAGTTTTAATCAAATGACTTTTATTATTCATGAATAAGTTATCGTATTGAAATCGTGCATAGAAAGTTTCAGCTCAACTGACAGTTTTAAATGTGAGAAATAAAGTTTTAAACTTTTGAACCAGACACAGTTACGATGCAAATTAAAGAAAACCCATTAAAAATAGAACCTCGTATTTAAATATTTCAATATTTTTAAAAAATAAATGCCAATAAAATTTATAGTAAAAACTACCATGAGAGAGATGAATTTGCCTTTAAGGTTCATAAAGTATTGTTGCGGATTAGGTTTTTTAGCTTTAGTATATTTCTAAAGAACATTCCATAAAAACTGAGAGTTATATTTTTTACTTAATGGCTACACCACAAACAAAAAATTAAAGTACAGGCGCTTCTTTTCAAAATGTTAGCTGGATGTTTATAAATTTTCAGAACGAAGCAGGCGATTTTATTTTTCTAGTTTTGTGCTTTTTATTTGCCTACAGAAATGGAAGTGATTAATTCAGAGTTAAAAAATTAAATGCGTTGTTCCGTACATTTTTCAATCGTATGGGCAGAACATCCCCAGAAACAGTTAAATTAATGAACGAAACTTTCAGAGACAAATGTTTTGGTGAGTCGATAATTTTTAGATGTCATGATGATTTAAAAAATTACCTTTCTCTCCAGAACCAACTCCTGATCCTGACCCGACAGAATGTGTTGTGAATGATCGAAATGTTAACTGTAGGGAAAGTTATGCAAGAAAATCGGTGAATGTCATGTGTGGAGATAGCAGCATCAACTAATATTTTGAAAACGTCAATATTTTGCATCCTACGCAAAAAATTACAGATTTACCATGTTTGTTCCCGATGGGTCCCTCATCACCTTTCTAAAGAACGAATACAAACAAGAATTCTCTTATGTTATGAATGGAAACATATGCTTCAAAATTTCCGAATTTCCTCTAATAACAGAAGATGAAATTTATGTGCTTCATTTTTTACTCTTACAAAGTCGGCAACAAGTGTATGGAAACACCCTGATCTTCCTTTTCCGAAAAAAATCCGAAAAGCCAAATGTGCTGCAAAGGTTATCATGATTATTTTCTTTGACCTTAAAGATCTATGAGAATCTATGAGAACGATGTGTCTTCAAAAATTACTGCGAATGGTGAATATTATGTTTCAGTTTTGAAAATTTTCCGGTAACACATATCGAGAAAGTGTTTTGAACTAGCTGAGAATCTCATATTACAACACGATAATGTTCGTCTGCAAGTCACTACTTCTATTCAGTAATATCTTAGTAAATGAAATAATAAAATCCCGCCCCATCCACTTGAAATCCAGATCTCGAAGCTTGCGAATTCTGCATGTTTCCTAGGATGTAGAAGCTTCGTGTCAGAACATTTAAACTGTTGAATACAGATTCAAACATTATTATAAAGGTGTAGGGCTCTTTAAAGAAGCTTACAGAAAAAGCTTCTCTATCTTATTTTGAAAAGTAGGTTGAACGATCGAATCGTTGTACATCATCTGAGGGAAGTTATTTTGAAAAAATGATTATTTATATTTTCCTTTAAGTAAATTTCTTAATTTTTTATGATGTTACTCTCAGTTGTTATGGAACACCCTTTGTAAAAACGTTATTTATAACTAGCTGGTATACTTCTCTTCTCACGGAGCAATCAGGATAAGAAAGATATAATATTTTGAATAAGAACCAAGATTTTTAATATAATTTTAAGTGAAGAGAAAATTATCCTCCAAGGAAAAAATAATTTAATAAAATAAATAGTAAAGTGAAATAAATTTAAGTCAAATGAGGACGAAGTACAGATGGAGAACAAAATAAGAACACCTGTGAATAAGTATGATGTATTTCACACCTTCAGTACAGTCGTGCCACCTGCAACAGAAGTCTGACACCTAGTGAGCGTGAAGGGGAAGGTATCAGTCTCTCAATAGCAGTCACCTGAGTTGCATGCGTCTATCGAACTGTCTGTGATAAGTTGAAATGTCAGACCTGTCAGAGTTCCAAAGAAGAATGATTGTTGGAGCGCGTTTAAGTGGAGCATCGGTTGCGGAAGCAGCAAACCTTTTGGGTTTTTTAAGGTGTACGGAATCAGCCGTTTTGATAGCGTACGATAAAGAGGGTAAGAAGACGTCCTCAAAGCACAACAGTGGTCAAAACTCAAAGCTTGCTGATAGGGATAAGCGGATCTTGAAGTGCATAGTATCCCAAAAGCACAGCAATCGTTATCCGAGATAACATTCGAAATGAACAGTCATCTCCAGGACCCCGTTTCAACAAAAATATCAAAAGGAAACTTCATGCAGCGAACATTCATGGCAGATTGGCAATTCGTAAGCTCTTGGTGACAGCAACTAATGGTTTCTAGAGACGCCAATGGTGCAGAGATCACGGCTGGTCCCCACAGCATTGGCAACATAATATTCAGATGAATCGTCATTTCGGAATTTCCTTTTGATCCTTTTTCAGATGATCGGATGCATTTATGTCTGGAGAACGCCTAGAGAAGCGCTTAATACGGAATGCCTCTTGCCGACTATGAATCATGGGGAGGGCCCCTCCAATATAGTATGGGGTGCGATATCTTAGCGCGATCTTGGGATCACTTGTTAATCTGCATGGGAGAATCCAATCCAATCAATATCTAAGGATTTTAGGGGATCATGTTCATCCTTTTGTCCAGATTGTATTCCCTGAAGAGCGACCACTTTTTCAAGACGACAATGCCCCTATCCACGCTGCTAGGTGTGTTCAAGTATAGTTCGAAGAGCATGGCGATGAAGTTGAACATCTTGCCTGCCCCCCTCAGTCTCCAGACATGAATATCATTGAACATTTATGGGAATATTTGGAGTCGAAACTTCGTTCCCGCCTTTCACCTCCGTCCAGCCTTTTAAAATTAGAGACCATTCTGCAGTAGGAATGGCTTAATATTCCTTTAAATATTGTTCATGACCTTTATGCATCTATCCCACGTCGCATTAAATCTGTATTTCAGTCAAAGAGGGGTCCAACCCCCTATTAATAAAGATTTTCCATTATGGCACAGGTGTTCGTATTATTTTGTTCTCCATCTTTATGTAGTTCAAACATCAGATTTTTTTAAGATTTCGTAAGTTTAAATATTTAATGTATGAAAAAATAATTATTTTTTAAATGAAACCGTAACTAATTATTAACTGTTACATATAACCTTAAATAAATTAAAACTCAATAGTATTGAACGTTACATTTAATTCCTTAATACGAGTATAATTTTAAAAGTAAACTATCCAGCTACCAAGCATTGGATATTTTTTATGAGTAACAATTATTCATCAAATATATGTTACATATGTCAGCAAAAAGGAATATTTATGTTTTTCTTGAACAGAAATATATAAGAAAGCCATTTTGGAAATAAATTCAGGAATTTTTCCTTACATTTAAATAAAAGTGTACTTAGCTCCAGTTCATTAAGTCCAAATATATTTATTAAGTCCAAGTAGTATTAAGTTTAATAATATTCTTTTGAGATGATGACTCATTCAAAAAATAGTCGCAATTACTTTACAAAGAACTTAAAGAATCATAAAACTTATTTTAGGAAGAACAAACTATGAAACAAATGTAAATTATATTACTTATCTGAAGAAGTTACACTGAGAGGTCATACATTAAATTTAAATTAAAAATTCCTAAAACCTAATTTGATTTTCAAAAAAATTAGCGTAGTGGTGCACACAATCATTCTTTACGGATTCTTTGTATCAAATTTCATGCTCATGTATTTCGCAATTTTTCGCCTATGTCGTCTATAAAATGAAATCTTGTATTTTCGATCTGAGCAAACGTAGATCGAACTGTTCATATGGAATTAAAAACAATTCACTTTTCACTTAAGTTTTAAAATAATGAAAGTGAATTTCGAAAGAATGACTCTGCGGCGTACGACAACAGATTATTTGTACCAAATTTTATAGTCTTGCACCTTCTAATCATTTCACTACACCCTCGACAAAAATAGCAAATTGTTCGTTTTATTAGTATAAATAAGAATTTAGTAACGTAAAGAGTTTCGCGACTTAAATATATATATATATATATATATATATATATATATATATATATATATATATATATATATATATATATATATATATATATGTAAAATTAAAAAAAGCATTGATAATTATCTCAAATTTTGTGACTTGGCTTATTTTTCAAATCTTTATTTAGAGTAATTCAAAGCTTAATATTTGTAAAAATAACAATTTTTAAAACATTTTAATTATTTTTAAATGTTTCCTTTTTTTTCACGTTTTAAGTTAAAATTTTTATTTGATCTTGCATGTACTACTATCTCTCTGTGATAATGGTTACTGATCTCTTCAATATCTGTTTCAAAATCCAACTTCGTTTGACGGGATGCACACAAGGTTTCTATTTTTTTCTAATTGTAAGTCATGTGACCTTATTTTTTTCTTTTTTAATCTGCTGATTAGTAATTTATATTAGACTTTTTTCTTTATTCATCATGTGTATCTTATATATAACTCTAAGTCTACATTTAAAGGTCTCTTTTGATATGTTTGCTATTTTGAAATTTATATTATATAACTTTTCGTTTTATAACATTCATGAACTTGAGAAAAGTTAGCTTGAAAAGCAAGTATAAACAAACATTTACGTCTTTAGACAGATACAGAAATTATAAATAATTTATATCATTTTCTTTACGGTATTTTTTTCTATTTTTCAATGAAATTTCAATGTCAGGTTTGTACATTCTTCATGTTTTTATTTTTTACTCCTTGTCATCATATACATATGCAGTACTTTTTTTTGGTAAATTTTCATCTTAGCATTTTTATGTTTTGCATTGTTGTAACTATTTTTTTTTATTTATGCATATATACATACAATAATAATTCTTTGTTTTCTCTCTATTTAACTTTTACTATCTTCAAAATATATTGTTAAGAGAATGTTTTCTTTTTTGTAGTTATCAATAAGTTTACAGTACTTTATTTTAATATTTGCTACTGCATTTTTATTTAATCTTTTTAAAAATGTTTATTTATATTTAACTTTATATTTATATGATTTATGATTCTCTTTATATACAGATACATAATATGAATCATCATTTTTGCATTTAAAAGAAATGTTGTACTACAGTTAAGGGGGATTAAATATCTTAATTTGGTTAAATAATGTTTTTAATTATATCATAATATTTGCATTAGCACTTAAGTGATATCTTATTTAAAAAAAGATAAATGAGAAGTTTTCTCTCATACTTGTTCTTTGCAAAATAATATTTTTCAGTGATAGTATGAATTCTTCAAACTTAATCATTTTTCGATGCTGAATGCCATGTCCAATTTAATAAATATTCGTTTTAATTATATATACAAATTTCTCAGGCACAAACAAACAGTTATGAGTCATTGAAACCATTAAAGGTTTAGCATTGTGATACTCGGTAATGTTCAGAGATAGTTATGCATGACTTAAGATGATTTTAATTGTTCTAAGAATATTTTGAAATCTTTAATTATTTTCTCAGATATTACATAAATTTCCGTCATCGCCTCATAAAATCCTTTTAAGAAACATCCAGCGTGACATCGACAATAGAGCTTCCTATTTCTCGATATAATGAAGAAACACACAACTTCCAATTATTATCATATCTCAGGCAAAATTTCGCAGCTCATATCTCGCTTGATAATGAAGCTTCTCCCTTCGTAGAATTTCAATTTACGGTTACATTTGTAAGGGAATTGAATGCATCGTGATTCTGCAGATGATTTCATCCCATCTGTTAACAATTTCTCAAATGTTAAGATTACAACACGTTAAGGTTGTTATGCTACAGCTTCCAATGCCAATGCAAAACAGCGGAGAGAATTCCAACAAACGAATTCAGATAAATTTCTTTGTACATCAAGGAAAAGAGTCACGACTGAAATTACGATCATGTTCGTTTTATTTTTGATTGTTTATGCTTCAAGGTTCTGTGGAAGTGTCCATATCATTCCTCATTAAAAAATTTTCTCATTTAATTATTTATTACTAAAGCTATATTTTAATTACCATGATGATTACTTGTACATACATCGTCGAAAATTGAAAAAAAGTTTAATATTAATTAGTTTAATAAATATCTAGGCACACGTTTGTATAAAAAATAGTTAATTCTGCAAGAAAACTTGAAGAAGAATTAATTTCGTTTGAAAAAGTATAGTTGTGGCGGTCGCGAAACGGCAGCGCAGATTCGAACCCTGGACCAAGGGATCCGAAGGCGACGGGCCTACCAACCAGGCCGAAAAGATATCTCCCCGGGCTGGTTGAGTAAGGCCTTTTAATCAGTGGCGCTGATGTAGAAGGAAGTCGCTACACACTCCCCCTCCAGTATCATCGCAGCGTGATGATACGGAATGGAGATAAACGTGCGCCAATTTATTCAGAAGGCGCTGAAACGTGCGCCATTTTGTTCAGAAGGCGCCGAAACGTGCGCCAGAACCGGAATATCACTAGTTGCGCTTGTCTTAAGACACCAGAGACAAGTGTTTTTTCATCGAAACATATGCAGTAAGAATAGGCCGTGCTGCCACCTAGGGCTCAAGCCCTGAGTCACCACTAACGGTGATCGTCGGGCAAAAGCAATCAGTAGGAATAGGCAGTCGTGCTGCCATCTAGTGTTCTAGTCCGGGGTCACCACTTGTGGCAGTCGCGAAACGGCAGCGCAGATTCGAACCCTGGACCAAGGGATCCGAAGGCGACGGGCCTACCAACCAGGCCGAAAAGATATCTCCCCGGGCTGGTTGAGTAAGGCCTTTTAATCAGTGGCGCTGATGTAGAAGGAAGTCGCTACATAGTGAATGCAAGCATTTTCTTCCAAAGTTAGTTAAGAATATTCTTTTAAATTAAAATGAGATTGCAAAGTTTTAATTGATAAATAATTAAATGAAGCATACAAACTAATTTATCTGGGAATTTTTTTTACTTCAGGCTGACTCTATTTATATTATTTTTCTAAAGTCCTTTAACACGAATTTAACATTATAATAAGCATTTATTTTATTAAGGGTATAGTTAAAATGTACGCATTAGTATTTCCATTTCTAAATCCTAACTTCAAGTACATTATGCAAGTGAATCTTTCTAATTAAAAGCATTGTAACTATTGTAACTATGTAGGAATTTTACATTTTGAGATGCGTCAAACACTGGATGGCGACACTTGTTCTTTTGGTTAAAAGCGCAAGCAAGAGAGGCGCAAGCAAGAGAGGCGCAAGCACGAAAGGCACAAGCACGGCAAGCGCAAGCTAAATGGAAGGGTGCGACCAACAGAGAAAGACGTGCGATCTGATAGATCTTTAATATGTATAATCAATTATTTTATTTTAACTTAGTAAATACTGTACAATAATATATGGTTTGATTAAATATCTTCTTTTAAAATTCCGCTTTGTCATTGAATCCAGAAAAACCCTAGACATCTTTATAACGAGCCATGTACCCCATTTCTGTAGTTAGGATTCTACAGAGTTAAAAAAAAATGGCTGTTTCGGCCAGGAAAGAAAAGTAACTCATCAATCAGAATTCAGGGCACCTTGCCATCTCACTGCAACATTACCAACCTGGTAATTTTGTTTTAAAAAATGAATGCACGTTGCATTCCTAAAACTATTTTGAAGGGGAGTTTATGGCATGAACAAGTGCCCCCTGCAATAGGAGTTCGAGTAAAGAAGTACTTCCTATACTTGGAGTTCACGATAAATGCATCCCGCTTTCCTGAAATTGCCACTGATAAGAAGATTTAATCATCGAAACTCAATCGAGGTGAATAGAATTCTACATTCCACTTAGTGAAAAAATCATCTCGATTTTTCAAGTGACTTTTTGGATACTCTGTAGTGTTGTGATATGTGAAAATAATTCTACATTCTACATAGTGAAACAAATCATCCCTATTTTTGAAGTGCCTATTTGTATACTTCGTAGTGTTGTAATATTCGATTTCAATTACAATCTAGTTATATTTTGTGATAAATTACCATTAAGTGTGCCTTTGAGAGACAGAGAACCGCCAAGAAATCCAACAGAATCTTGCGCAAGTATTATCTCTCTATTGTGAAAAGTTCTTTTTTTTTAAAAAAAATGTGTCTATGAATATATTTGATAATTTATATGAGTCACTTATCCTAGTTTTCCTTTCAGATAATATTGGTGTTTTTTTAATACCGTTTCTCAGTTAAGAAAAATTTAAAAAGTAAAAAGCTATTATTTCTGATCTTGAACTGCTGAGAGAGAGTGCTGTCAAATCATTATTTTATGCTGATCTGTTTTTATTCCCCTTAAAACATTAAACAAGAAATACATGGTTTTTTTTATCACACACACAGACACACACACACACACACACATATATATATATATATATATATATATATATATATATATATATATATATACTGAAAATTTATGAAAGAATAGTTATAATATTTAAAAGGACAAAAATCCAGAAAGAAATGTAAAAATGAAAGAATAAAAAATAAAGAAAAATATGGAACCCATCAAGTCAAAAAGCAATTTCGGCCTGAGGACTGAATAAGTAGGGTTAAACTAGTATAATGGTACCAACCTTCCCCCTTATATATATATATATATATATATATATATATTCAACTGTTCCTCCGGTACAAATAATTCCTTTGAAAGGATTAATTTTAATAATCTTCTTGACAATTACAAAAAAGTTAATCCTTAAGATAAAACATTTGAATATAACATTCGTAAATCCTGAGCTATTATTTTGTTTTAAGAGTAATTTCTCAACTTGAAAATGACCATGTGTCTTAATTTTGTTCCATCTGTCATGTATGTATGACTTGATATTTTCTGACTTGATCAGTTTCCATGCATTTTCTTTCCAGTTGTTCTATTAATCGGTGATTCAACCTTATTTCGAATATTAAATAACAGTATTTTGCCTTTTTGTCCAATACCATTAACAAACTCGTGACATTATCGTCATATTCTTGCTGTGATTCCTGTGTAATTTTTGTTTTCTAGCGTATTATCAGATTTTTTCTGCTTATGAAATACTAATAACTTACTAACATTTCAAATTCTTTGCCTTCCTCCGGAGTAGCTCGTCACCATTTCAATGCTTAACTCCTAATATTATTTCTTGTAATAACATTAAAATTCTACGATGGTTATAATACCCATTCTACTACGTTATTTTCAAAACCTGGTTAGCAAGCTATTATTTTCCTTATAGAGAACAGTTTTTCATTTATACTTTTTTAATAGCATTTTCATTGTTGCCAATTTCTTACTATTTTCTGTGTAATACGGAAGGCTCTTTTCCCAGTATAGTTATTCGATTCTTAGCCTTTTTTATGACTTTTGACTTGAAGTTTGCTTCATATTTCCTTCTTTTTGTTGCTTCCACACTTAAGCACCCACCTTATAAATTTTACGCTGATTTGACTTATAGTACAAATTGTTAAAACACACGACACTACATACAACAAAACTTTTTACAGGTACATATAAGTTTAAGATTTGTCATATCCTTCTATAGGCATTTCTGTCAGACGCAAAAAAAATAAAATAGGCTTTTGATTATAAGGGGACTCTTAAAAACAGATATAAGCCAACACTGTAGAGCTTAATCGTATGTCTATACCTCATCTTATCTAAAGGCCATATTATTTAATTGCATAAAATATATTTTTACTAAACTAAATTTAAATTTTCTTTCATAAAAGCTTGTTGATTCAATTTTTCTTTATTAAGTGTTCTCTCTCCATTAAATTTCTGTTGTTCCCATTCCAAAACTCAGTGCTGTGCCTCATTCAGAAAGTTAAAAACACTTGGTTTAAGAATTACGGATCAATTGCATTTTATGAAGCAATATTTAATTGCGGTTATAGAAGCTTTTCTATGTAAAAGAATTAAATCTCACTTTTTAAAGATTCAAGTATATAACTGGAATACTCTGTTGATGATCGAGAGGTGAATAAAGGCCTTATTCTTGTTAATAAAGGAACAAGTTTTAAGCTCAGATCAACATGTTTAATGTCCTCATGAAAATGTTTTCAGAAAATATAAGCATATTTTTAATGATGTATGGAAAATATTCCGGAAAAAATTATCTCTAATTTTTAACATAAATGATTTTTCTTTTATACATATTTTAAGTTACAAGATCAGTTTTAATTAATAAATTTCCAACTTGGTTTAAAACATTTTAGGAATTAATGTTTCCTCATCCCAAGAGATTAGAATATGAGGCTTTGAAAATAATACTCTGAATAAGTTATCCAGAAAGTTATAATAATTATTTTAAAAAATATTGAAACATTTAATAGACTGAAATTAATGGTTAAAACTTTGAAAATATGTTTCAAATTATATCAAATGCAGATAAATTAGAATACAAATTTTAGTAAATTAAATTGAGTAAACTAAAGTATGAAAAAGTAAAAGACTTAGATATATTCATTGCACAGACGAATCTCTCTCTGTATTAATTGTCAAAGTTATTGAAAATCATAATACATTTTTAATTGAATATGATTTTCTGAATCCACATGTCTAAACACTAAATGTTAATTAAATTACTAAATTATACTCAAACACGAAGAAAACATTATTTTTTTGATGAATTAAAACTTAAATCTAGAAACTTAAAAATACCATCAAACTAAATACAGTGAGCTACTACTAGTATAAATATATTCCAATTCAGCTTCTAAAAACATTATCATTCTTTAAAAAACAGTAAATACAATCGTTTGAAATTAAACGAGTTTATATAACATTATCAGAAACAGTACGATTCATATTCTTGCAGAAATGTTATATACACAAAAGAAACAAAGTTGTAGGTATAAAAAAAATATTAAATCCCAAGATTAACAAACATTTAAAATATCCTCTTGGATGAATCATAATTTTGCTTCCTCCATGACAGCATTCGAATCGAAAATGAAAGGCATTCTTCTACAAGCCACTTAAGTAAAGTGTCAATAGCAGGAGTTGCACATATATTTGTACGTTGCAGGAGGTTGAATTTAATTAGAGGCGAATCTAGAGATGGACGGAATTTGTTTCCTGTTTGACAACCAAATGATGCGTTCGGTTTTCAGAGAGACGGTAATCACATTTTATTAACCGGATGTGATTGGCGCAGGACATTTCGATTGGATTAAGAGATCAGGAGCACTGCTCCTTCCCCCATTTTTCTTAGGGGATTAGTTAACTGGAAGAATCCTGATCTTCTACTGAAATATGTTTGTTTACACTACTATTTAAGTAAAAGACTATTTATTTCTTAGAAATGTAACTTGCCAGTGTGATATTAAAGTGGCATAGTGCTATTTTTAATCGATTATTGTACACAAACACACTCAAAAAATCAATTATTGTATTGTATTGAAATGTACTGGAGATTTAATCATGTTTTCAGATACTTTACTCAAAACTAAAATTAGTTTTAGCTTGTAGAAATGATAAATGTATATCATGTAAGATTTAAATTATTTTTTTACAACCTCGTCACAAACACATAACGTTATTAAATAATCTTGTATTTTCCTCAATTACATACGTTGAACGTTTGCAAAAGAATACATTAAATTGTTTTTACAGTCTGAGTATAATTTTGTGAAATATCAAACCGTAAAGTATTGAAAAACGGAACAAATATAATAAATGAAACTAACCATATCTAAAAACTATACTAAGACTGAAGTAAGATTATCAGTAAGATAAACCAAAGTGGGTCTTTTAGGGTTATATATATATTTATTCACGTGTGGGTGTTTTATTGCTAAGTATCAATACATAATCTTGAAAATAAATAACATTACACATAAAAAATGGGTAATTTTGTAAGACACAAAAAATGTGATATATATATATATATATTCACATTTTTTGTGTCTTTCTTTAAAATTTTTTTATAGATTTGAATTTTCTGATTTATTTTTCAATTCAAATTTTTGGTACTATTACTATTTTTGATTTCGTAAGTTTTTGTAAAAAATTTTTTTCAAATTCTTTAGTAGTCACGTTTACCTTTGGTTTTGTTTGGGTATTTCTAGATTTTAGTGTTTACAGTTTGTCAACACTTAAAAATTTAATTCTAGTAGTAAAGATTGCTGGCGTTTTGCTACGTAGCCTATTTTTACTAATTTTTTGTATTTTTTCAAGTATATTTATGACTTGAAATAAAACATTAACGAGTATTCAAAGTGAGTAAATATCTTTTCTAAATTTAAATTTTTTGCGTTACTTAAATGCATACATTTGTTTACCTTTCTTGGTATTACTGTGTGTAATATTAGTGCAAGTGGCCTATTACACTACGAAAATCTTGATTTTTTTCCTAAGTTTTTTTTTTAGGTTTTATTCATTTTTTTTATTGTTTGCATTCGATTTTTAAAGATTTGTCAAATTGTTATTTGTTTTTTTTCTTAAATTTAAACTATCAGAATTTTTTTTTTCAATTTATAATTTTGGTATTTATAATTTTTAATTTTTCAATTTATAATTTTGGTATTTATAATTTTTAATTTTTCAATTTATAATTTTGGTCTCACACGAGTGTTCGGAGAGGAAAGAGTGCGGCTTGCATCGAAAGAAGTACGTTCCGATAGCTCTTTAATATATATATATTCCCAATAGATTCATTTTAACTTTGTAAATACTTTACAAAAATATTATTTTATTAAAAGTTATTTTTTTGAGAATCTGCCATTTCACTGAATCCAGAAACCCCTAGACAACATAAAAAAACGAGCCATGTACCCCCTTTCTGTAGTTAGGATTCTACAGGGTAAAAGTTTGCGGCTTTGGCCTGATTGAAAAGCAATCCATCAATTAAAATTCAGGCCATCTCACCGAATCAGTACCATCACAGGTTATGTGTTACGTATCCTCAATTGCTAGTTTCCCTTTCAGTTATTATTGGTGGTTTTTTTCACTTTCAATATATATTACCATTCTCTCTCGGAAACGAAAAATTTAAGTGTAGAAAGCTATTATATCTAACCTTAAACCTGAAAGAGAGTGCTGTCAATTCATCATTGTTATGCTGATTTGTTTTTCCTCTACTTAAGATATTAAACAAGAATTATTACTGATTGTATAGTTGAAGTAGTCATAATTTTTTTCTGTTTATGAAAAGGTGTATGCTAATACTTTTTTTTTTGCTATAGCGGATATTACTCTCTGAAATACATTTATATTTCTAATTAATTTTTAAGTATATACATTTTTTCCTTAATAGTATATGATTTTTCTTTTTCAATTTAGAATATATTTAGAAATTTTTTTTAAAAGTAATTATGCGTGAAAAATATTTGTTTTATATATTAGAAAAAAATAATATCAAGAATTGAAAAGTATTTGTTATACTTTTCTATTGAATGTTGAATATCTTATTTATTCCACATAATTTTGTTATTTTATATCATTCTTATATAATCCATATTCCTTATTATTTTTATATTTGAATATATATCTTGGTGGAAAACTTTAAGGTTTTTTGAATTTTTAATAAACATTTATTTTCATTTTAACAAAATCAATTAAGTAAACTTAGAAATTAATTTCATTCAACAGAGTTAAAAAAAAATTAGTTTGACATTTTTTTTCAGAATAGCTAATTGTTATTAATATTTCAAATATTATTCGCTCGAAACATCTTATTTATTAAAAGGTTAGATAGATGACTTGCTTAACCTAGGAGCAGGGTTAAATTTAGAAGCAACAGCTGAAATGACAAAATTAATGTTGAAAATTTTTATTGTGAATAACACAGGCTACGATGAGGAAGACACTAAATTGATATACCATAATATCATTTAAGAGAGGAAGGAAAAAGGAGAAAAAGAACTGGCAGAGAAGATGAGATGAGAAGAATTAGCAGAGAAGAGACGACAAGATAAATTAGAAATGGAGAAGTTAAGAATTGAGGCTCAGATTAAGTCGAGTCAAGGGGCATTGACGGTAAATACTCATACACAGAGCAATGAATTGAGTAAGTTGCTACATAAATTTGATATTTATGAAGATATCAGTCTGTATGCAAAGTTATTTGAGCGCCAAGCTAATATGATCTCTGCAGCAAAAACAATTTTGGGTTACATATCTGTTGGGTCTACTTCCACAAAAAATAACACAACTAATTGCTCGAGAGCCTGAAGAAAATTTAAAAGATTATGATCGTGTGAAGATATTTTTACTAAAAAGATACAAATTATCTCCAGGGAAGTTTAGACAGTTGTTTGTTACTCATCAGAAAAGTTCTGAAAATACGTGGCGTGATTTCTACCAAAAAATGCAAACATTCTTTAATGGGTGGATTGAGGTAATTAACGTCAAAAACCTTCAACCAGTTTCGACACCTGATAATAGCAGATGAAACGAAAAAAGAGCTCCCGTCAAATTCAAAGAATATCACTTAGACGAATCGCCAAGTGTCAACTCGCCAGTGTAGCCAACCGAGAGACTTGAGGAATTTGAAGACGTTCGAAGAACCTTGAAGTCAAAATCACGCCTCTCACCATCTTATAGAAACAAGAAACCAGATTATTCAATAAGTTCGTTAATATCAGAATATTTGAAAATTGCAGCAGGAGAACAGAAAATTTCGAACTTAAAACAAAATACTTTGAGACTTATCCGAGTAAATATTCTAAAAGAATAACAGCTAAAAGGTGTCACATTTGTCATTCTCCTAACCATTGAAGCTATAATTATCCTAAAGTCACGAAAGAGTCGGAATATGGGAAACCATCCAACGTTGAAGAACAAACCTTTTCTGTGTTGTCCAGCAGAAAGGGGCTACAGCTGAGAGATATTACACTTGGTGATACAACATTTCCACTGTTATAGATACTGGTAGTTAAGTTAGTCTCATTTGTGAAAACGTAAGTACAAAGATGGTTGACCAATTAAAGTTTTCTAAGGAATGTATTGTTTTATCTGGAATAGGTAAATTTCAAGTGTTGACGAAAGGTTCTTTTGAACATGACTTCATCTTAGGTGAATACCATTATTCCTTAACATGGCATGTTGTGCTGACTGAGCATCTTAACTTCAAATACGTCACATGCTCCGATATTTTGAAACAAACTTCTTTAAAGTTCACCCAAAATTAAGTTGAGATCCACAGACAAGTGGAAAAAGAATGCTTGATACAAATATTGGAATTACATCTTCATGACTAGTTAGATCTGAGTCATATCCTCAACTCCCAAATAAAAAATAATTTGACAAGATTCATTTTATCTTACAAACATGAGAAGACCGAAACCACATATGTTTCAATGAGAATAGTTCTGAAAGATGATATCTAAGTCTACCAACCAGCTCATCATTTGCCATTTTTAGGGAAGCAAATGATCAACAAACATGTTAAAGAGTGGCTTGAACAAGAAATAATCAGACCTAGTTCATCCAAATATGCTAGTCCAGTAGTACTAGGGAAGATGAAAAACAAATTTTTCAATGATATATAATTCCACTACTTTTAATAGATGATGTACTCGATAGACTACAAGATGCAAAAGTGTATACAACCTTGGATTTGAAGAATGGATTTTTCCATGTCAATGTCAATGAGGACTGTCAGAAATTCTACTTCATTTATTGTTTCCGACGGACAATATGAATTTAATAAAGTACCATTTGGCTTCACTACTAGTCCCAGTGTTTTTCAAAGATATGTGTACAATATATTTCGACATTTGACGAATAAAAGTATAGTAATAATTTACATGTACGATTTAATAATTCCATCCGCAAATGAAGCTGAAAGGTTGAGTAAACTAAGAACCACTCTTGAAGTTGCGTCCAAATACGGCCTTGAAATTCAATTCAAAAAGCACCAGTTTCTAAAAAAAAAGTAGAATTTCTAGGACATATTGTGGAAAATGGAACTATACGTCCTTCACTGGGTAAAATGGTCACCAAGAAATTTTCCTTAACCAAAAAACAGTTGAACAAGTTCAAAGTTTTTTAGGCCTGGTTGGTTACTTTCGAAAATTTATACCTGAATATTATAAAATCGCTAAACCACATAATGGTCTGTTAAGAAAAGAGATTCACTACAATTTTGGTTAACCTCTAAAAGAAGTTTTTGAAAACTGAAAGAAATTTTGACAAACAGTCCAGTTTTGACTAATTTCAATCAAGGAAAAAAGGCTGAACTGCATACCCATGCAAGACGCTAATGGGGTAAAGAGCTGTGCTGCTTTAAGAGGCAGAATATGGAAAACTGCATCCTGCCCACTACATGTCTTAGAAAGCAACTCCCACGAAAGAAAAATACTGTAGTTATGAGCTAGAAGTCCTTGTTATTGTAGAGGGTCAGAAAAAATTGCTTGTTCACCTATTAGGTAAAAACTTCAAGATAGTGACAGATTTCCAAGCATTCCAAAAAACCATAAGAAAGATGTGGTTATCCACTTTTCTAGATGGGTATTACGGTTCGAAAAATTTGAATATGTAGTAATACACTGACTAGATCTAAGGTTGAAACACGTGGTCGCTCTGAGTAGATATCCAGTCATGATGATTGGTGATGATATATTGACCTCCAGATTGAAGAAAGAACAGTCGGAAGTCGAAAATATTAGGACCATAAAGACAGTCCTAGATAGAAAGAAATCACACGATTTTCTCAAAATAAATGCGATATTATATAAATTCGTAAGTGGAATTGAACTCATAGTTGCCCCTAATGGTTTTAGATTGAATTATTTAAACTAGTTCATAAGAAAAGTCACTTCTCAACTGCCGAAACTGAAGAAGGGGTCAAAAATGTTTTTTATTCCAGATTTAACAAAACTTACCCAATATGTAATAGTTAATTGTGTACCTTGCTTTCTATCCAATAGAAAGTCAGGAAAAAAACAAAGATTTCTAAATCCAATACCTAAAGATGAGTCACCCCTTAATACTTATCATGCATTTAGAGGTCATCTATCTTTAAGTCGATTTTATTGGTCCATTGCCGTCAACTATTAGAAACTATCAGCACATTTTGACGATAAATGATGTTTTTACGAAATTCACCTGGTTATACCCAATAAAAACTGTTTCCACAGAAGAAATTATAAAATGACTGAAAGTACAATAAAGTACATTCGGTAATCCCAAAAGAATAATAACCGATCGATGGAGGATCTGCATTTACATCGAAAGCCTTTTGCGACTATAGAGTAGAAGAATGAATTCAACATCTACAAATTACCACTGGAGTTCCACTTGGTAACGGTCAAATTGAAGGAGTCCACCGAACTCTTATCCCAGTGTGAACCAAGTTATCACTCGATGATGCAGTTAAGTAGTATTAATATTTAGACCGGCTTCTATGAATCCTGAACAGTACTATCAGTCGTAGTACTAAGTGGACACCATTTGAACTACTAATTGGCGATCAGAAATAAAGGAGAAATAAGGATTAGAGACCTACTAATGGAGGAGCTAGAAGAAGAATATCTAGATCAAAGAGAAAGCATTTATGAAGATGCGAAACGAAATATTTTAAAGATTCAGTCTGAGAACCAAAAAACATATAATAAGAAAAGAAAAATGGATCCCCAGTAACATTTTGATGATTTAATACCTGTCCAACGTAGACAATTTGGTGTAGGCCTCAAACTCAGATCTAAATTCTTTGGACCATATAGATTTACTTAAATTAACCCCACAGATAATATGAAAGATATATGATAGAAAAGGTAGGCGATCACGCAGGTCCAAATGTAGCTACCACATCTGCTGATCTCAAGATATATTTCTACCCTGGGTAGATAATATCAGACAACATTATGCGCTCAATAGCAAATCCTTTTTTTTTTTTTTAATTTTTTTGAAGTTTCTTTGGTAACGTTAATAATTCTTGGATATATAGCTGTAAACTTGTGTTCGATCAAATTGTGAGGTCCTCACCAAAAGTCACTGAAGTCATCGACGCTCAGCACTGGCTAAGCTGTAGGATTTGTACACTTTGTGATGCCTTCTTACACTACAAGGCAACACGAATTTTTCCTATTTTTTGTGATCTCATTTCAAGGTGCTCACACGAGTGTTCGGAGAGACAATGGTGCGATCAGCACGGTAATACATACAATTTGATAGATCCTTATTATGTATGACCATTACATTTATTTCAACTTTGTAAATACTTCAAAAATATGTTATTTTATTAAAAGTCATTTTTTTTAAGAATGAGCCTCTTCATTTTCCAGAAAACCCTATGTAACATAAAAAAGGAGCCATACACCCCATTTCTGTAGTTAGGATTCCAAAAATATATTCTATAATTTGAAACTTTTTACACTTAACTTAAATAAGTACTATTGATTTCCAAATTTTATCTGGCAACAGTGCATGGTATTGAACATCATCATTTAAAAGGTTCCTTAGTTCATTACTCTGTGGCTTATGATCACTTGTCAAACAAAGGATTTTTTGATTTTTTGCCTTTACAATTGTAAGGTTTGAATTGATTTTTTATGCACATTCTTCGGGTAAGTTGTTGTTTTTAAAGTTTTAAATCTTTAACGAAGAAGATTTTATTATACTGTTTTATTATTTTGGAAAAAACTTTTAAATTTTTAATTTGATAATTTTTAATTGAACATTTTCAATTGGATATTTTTTAATTGAACATTTTCAATTGGATATTTTTAATTAGATATTTTTAATTTGATAATTTGTAATTGAACATTTTCAATTGTATATTTTTTAATTAGATATTTTTAATTCGTTAATTTTTAATTGAATATTTTAATTGGATAATTTTAATTGGATATTTAAATAGATGGTTTTCAATTAAAAAATTTTAAGGGGAACATTTTAGGTGAAGAATATTTTTTTATTTGATTGGGAAACAATTGTTTTTGAAAAAAATTAGTAATTCAGATATCTTGCCTTTCATTTTTTCTTCTTCGTTTCTTGTTTCTTTTCTTTAATTTACAAACTGAATTTTGGAGTAATCCATTTTTATCCAACAAGTTGCATTGGGGGAGGTTTGGTACCATAGAACTCGTTTAACTCCGTAATTTAGCCCCCAGTCTGAATATGCATGTTTTGTTGGGTATTCAAATTATTCATTTAGTTTCAAATTTGATTC
>BMAW01046034.1:65998-84721 GCA_019974015.1 Nephila pilipes
TGTTTTGTTGGGTATTCAAATTATTCATTTAGTTTCAAATTTGATTCAATTTTTATTCATCTTTTTCACGTAGTTCTATAAATGTTATTTTTCTTGATTTTGGATTTCAATTGTTCTCTTACTCTTATGTTTTTAATAATAATTTCATTGCTTTATCTTATACACACACATATTCACACACATACACACACACACACACACATATATATACCGCAAGTATTACAGTATATATATATACAGTATATATATATATACTGTAGTTTTACAGTATATATATATATATACTGTAAAAGTAAACGAATTTCAAAACAAATTCAGATTAATTGGTACAGGATGGGGAAATTTTAGTATGAAAGTTTGAATTAGATAAGTTTTAACCTGGTATAGCATTACGGTATGACACTGAATAAACCAAAATCAAGCGCTTTGATTTACACACATTTAAGACCAAGCTATTCTTTAAATTTTTATATCTAACTTTCATGAACATAAAGTTTTTGGGAAGTTCTAATAAGAAAAGCGTAGTGATTTAGCTGACACAGATCCATTTCCATCACGATATATATACTTGTTCATGATAACTATGATTTAAAATAATTTATATTTGAATTCTATATAATTAGTTAGAACTCAAATATCATAAAATTAAAATTAAATTTTACATGTTTAAGCAACAAATATTAGAATGATCAGTGCAAGCTTACGTGGACAAACATTTGTCCTCTCGGCATATGGTCATATTAGACCAGGTTCAGATAAACAATGAATTGCTTAAGCATTGGAGATAGATTGTTCTTTCCCTATGAGGCATGAGCTGCACAAACTACTTGAAGGGCGAGTTAGAGAATGAGATGCCAAAAGCAAATTCTGGTTGGTTGAGCGGCTCAGTCAAAAGACAGAGAGGAAAATCTCTGTTAAAGATATAAGACAATATGTAGGAATTCAAATTAATATTCCGTCCAATGTCATGAAAGTTATTTCTGAGCTGTTTATAAGTACATGATTACTTTGCAGGTTTCTTTTAGGTATAGAATGAAAGCAAATCTTCAGTGTATAACAAGTTGAAAACCCCACAATTAATTTGCCCTGATGAAGATGCTTAAAAACAACTCAAAAATAAACAATACTTTAAAATTAATTTATTATTGCGCTATTAATGCGCCAGCTATTCAGGAGCAATGCAAAAATATTTAATTTTAAGAAAATATACGATGGAATTTTTTAGAAACCTTGAGTAGTTTCTTCGGGGAAAGACTTCAAAAACATGATATAACTTAGCCCACGAATATTTCTATGAATGAACTTCACACGGACTGAAAGCTTTTTTTGGTTCATTTGGAATTTTAGGAAATTAATTTAAAATAAAAAGACTGCCTTTGAAAATAATGCAAAGTGAGTTTTATATTCATATCTCTATAAAGGACTTCACCTCGAATGAACCAGGAATTGTTTACATAGGCTCTTAAAATTTATTTATGGTAATTTATAATTTATAACCAAAGGAATCGTAGGTACAGTTCCCGAAATTGGAGAAGTGAACTGATTTGTTGGTTTTATGACGGAATTGAAAACCAAAACTTTTCGCCTGATCACATCCTACATGGTAAAATCAAGAAATTTGTGTATAATGCTAATCCTGAAAGTGTGACAACACAAACACAAAATATCTTAAGGTGATCTTTGATGTAAAAAGCTATGAAATAAATAGGCGTAGTTTTTGAAAGGATTCAAGAGTAGTTAATAACCAAATATTTATTTTTGACTTTATTTTCAATTAATAAAAATCTGTTGATAAGAATTCAATTGATCCTACAACAGATTGTGAATTCCTTTAAAAATAATTCGCGATGTTTGAAGTAATTATAACAAATCAAACTCAATTGTAAAGTATACATGGTTTCTAATAATAATAAAAGAAAAATCATTATTTTTGCTTGTTTCTTTAAAAATGTATTTATAATATACATTTCCTTAAATAACTAGCTGTCAGTGAACTAATAATTGCATATTTAAATACTGTTCAATAATAAAAACAATTTTCGGTTCTGCGTCAAATAAATATATTTCAATTATTGACATCTCCTTCATTAATAAGCACATATATAAAACCACTCAAAACTTCCGCTCATGTGTAAAAATAATAACTCACAACATTCAGAAACCTTTCGTGTGTTCTAATGATGTTTGAAAATATTTTAATGATTTACCCAAGCATTACCCATATTTCCAATCATCAAATTCCTAACAGAAGCATTCAAATATGACAATAACAATAAGACTATATATCTTGGTATAATGAACATTTAGCAACGATGCCTTGTAATACCCCGTCTTTCAATTCCCACAAGATAATGAGGCTTCGCTCGTCGTCAAGTATTAATTTCAAGTCCTGTATGTGTGGGAATAGAATGCCACCTCAAATCCCCAGATGATCTTTTCCCATTTGCTTACGATTTCACAAACGTTAAGACTATATAAGCCATTGTGAGGTATTCCCGTGGGCATTCAAAGAGCGTTGTACATAAATTCAGAGTAATGCTTTGGTATATATTTTATTGTGTGACGAGAAAATGGGTCTTTATGGAATATCAACATGGTACTGAATCATTTATCATATTTGTTTTTATTCAGTATTTCTGTAAATTTTATAAGACTACAGAATATGCATTATATTCAAAACTTATGTCTGAACAGCATTAATGATTTTTCGTCTTCTACGAGTATCTTTGATTACAGTTATAAGAATTCGCAGTTTGAGAGGAGAATTAACATAAAATAGAATAGGGTTTCCCTTTGTTCTGATCTCAAAGATAATAAAAAAAATTAATTAATTTCATGTAAGAAACTTAGTGAGACTTATCTGAATTTTTAGAAGGGAAATGAATAATGCTTTTCTCACGATAATCTTGATTTTAATTATGAAATGTGAGTTTTCCAGAGTAAATAAAAGCTAATGCGTACTAAAAAATATTAAATGTAAATAAAAGTGTAGTCCTTAATTCCATATGAATTTCCAAATAAGTAGTATTTCCTTACAACCTCTCCTAAAGTTAAGAATTAGTATAGAAAAATAAGAATTTATATACGAAAGAAAAAATAGTTTTGAATCAAGCAAAGATTAATAAAAAAATAAGAATAGTATGCAAAAATAATAAGTAGGAAAATAATAGTAATAAGAATGTATAAATTAAACATAGTTAAAATATATATGACACATTTATTCAAATCAGAATATGCACAGCTTAACATCAAATTGCATTAATTGCCAATTATTTGCTTTCTACCACAAGTTATGATTTGTATAGAGCAGTGCTTTATCATGTGTATCGGTTCACATTTTCATAAAATTTTGATTATTTTGTTTACTGATAATTTCTATTAATCAAAAGCTCTCTGTAATTAATTGTTAGTTATAGCTTTGATGAATTTCGTAAGAATAAAATAATGGAAGGTGAAATATTAAAATATTTTCCAAGTATATTTACAGATAATTTTGATAATTTATCTCTACTATTGGTATTCAAAATTACTTACTAATGATTCTATTATTCATAAAATTAAAGTATAATCTCATATACATTTAGTGGGTTTTCATCGTAATCTTATAGCTACAGTTATCTTACATTATGCCGTGAGGTCCCCAAATCATGAATGATACTAGTTGTTTAATTATTCTGAATTTCATCTGAATATTAGCTATAGACCACAATAATAAGAATCAATGTGATGTAAACTGAATGATTAAGCGATTTAATCTGAAAATAATAAAATTGTATAAGTTACAACTATATAGTTAATCTAGATATTCTATCATACGATTAAAAGTTGCGAAAATCAGCTTAGCACTAAAGTTTTAGTTGGAGATAGTCATTTTAACCCAGCAGAGGATATATTAAGGCAATTTGACGCAGAAACATCTGTGAAGAGGCCTACTAACTAAATGACTCAGTTCTTTATTTACCCAACATTCTATCTTCAAATTCATTTATATTTAGCCATTTATATGCATTATTTTAAGTTTATCACAGATAAGTGTTGTATTATTTCCCCAAAAGTAGTTGATGGGGCAATTTGACATAACAATTTTGCTAAATCCGACATTTCTGAAACATGGCGACTTATCTAAAATAAGTTGAACTTATCTTTTGGGGCGGAATATATTATCCCCGACGCATCGGAAAATGTTTTCTATTTTGTGGCAGGAAAGGACAGTTGGCCTTGAATGACGGATTCTTTTCAATTATTCGACCACTAGGTCCCAAGGACGCTTGAAGCTACGAAGACAAGTATTCTGTACGATATTCATAAAGAACACTTTTCCAGCCATTACTGCAATTGATATAATTCTTCTCCCTCTTCTCCCTTTGCGTTTCGTTTTGAGGCAGTTTCCATTTGTGCTCATCGGCTGTCTAGAGTGTAGATGGCAGGTCTATTTGACACGTACACCATAGTGGGTTTATCCCCAGTTGTGATTAACCGTCTATGTTTTAGTCCCCAGACAAGTGTTTTGAGTCGGTGGTACATGCAACTAGTAGTTCTAGGCTGTCCAACCATGTCTTGAATGACATCTTATTATCGATGACGTCTTGGTTATCGATTTGGCAGAAGCGAAGATTTCCTCCACGTGGCTGGTAGGGTAGTTGACTTTGAGTTCAAACAGTAATTCGAACTTTCAATTTTTGGGTTCGGAGAAAAAATGTCTAATCACCTTTTTGCAGTGCTATTGTCAACTAAACCAAAAATGTTTCTTTCTGGCATTAAGGCATTTTATTTCCTTTCGTCGTTGTTGAAGAGAGATATTGCAGTCTAATTTAAGAGGTATCGAATAACTATATATATGCTTGAGGAAAACGATAAATGTTTATTAATTGATAATGATGTTGGAGATCCGTCTTTTGAGCAAGAAATTGTGTAAAAAACAGATTCTCATCATGGTATTGACGACACTAAAGTGGTGTGTCAAAAAACTGAATTAAAACCTTTATTATGTACATGAAAACCGAAACTCGTTAAAAAATTGAATGATTTGTTTTACCCACGAGAAAGGAATACTGATTTTCATAGAAAATTCACCGCGATGAATATTCAACCATATAAATATGTAAATTTCGAAGAATTCGTAACTATATAATTTATACAGATTTTAGCATGATCTTTGTATTGCAAAATTGTTGGTGTACAGTTCATCAAGCCATCAAAGCAAATTCAGATCGAACTACTATTTAAATGATTTAGATGCAAATTATTTACAACTCCACACAACTCGAATGTGGGAAAGTGAATTTGGGAATTGAATTCTTGCATTTACACAGTGCTTAAGTAGTTAAACTGTCCCTCTGATGGAGTATATATAAATAAATACATACTTCCAGAATACATAATTCAGTGTTGGCCGAATCTTGCTCGAAATAGAGAACAGACCACGAACCAGATTATAATAAATTCAAATTTGTTACATGGTTAGAAATTGAGATAATAGGGAAGGGAATGACTGTGGAACCGACATTAGTTAAGTTCTGGTGCCTAGGAATTCGAAATTTGGAGTTCTACGTTTCAGAAGACGCGTGTGGTGTAAACATTGTCTGAATAATGACACGAAAGGTAGATTTGACAATTGGAGTGTCTTAAAAGGACTCAAATAGTTAGCTGACATACTACTGGTTAGTCTTACCATCGCATCGTTGCTGAAAAACTCGTTAATGGGTCCACTGTGTATATCATTTAGACCACTGAGTCGAAAAACAAAAATATAAATAGTTGCGATAATCTAGATTCAGCTATAAGTAAAATAGAACTTCAAGATCCACGCATTCCAAGGGATGTGGTGGTGGCCCTACTATTGACTACTCTCCAAATTATGAGAAATGTGCAAGGAGCTTTGGATACTCCAATATCTGAGAGAACAATTTCAAGCCTTCTGACTAAAAGCATCTCTCACACAGAACGTCCTTTCAGAAGACTGCAGTTGCCACCAAACCCATAGATGTGAAAGATTGCGGTAGTATACAGTCTGAACCATTTGGAAAACTTAATGGCACAATGTCGTGTTCAAAGATGGATCTCCGTAATGTTTCGTGATGATTGGAGCCTGGTGAGAATATGCAGTCTTCAGGAAAAACAAGCTTATTTAACTGTTGTTGAACACCATACCACTTTTCAGTGTAACATAATGGGTTAGGGGTTACCATACATGATAGTACACTATCTCTTGCTCGCATAAGAGGTATATTGAAGGTACTACAATCCATTGATGAATTACCGAAGTTAAATATTTTTCCATAGCCCCACCTTTCAAAATATTTTCTAGGAGAATAAAGCAAGCATATACGTCATTAATCAGCAGATAGGTTTTGGAGTATGTCTATATGCCTCCTTAGTTTTAATGATCTATCTGATAGAGCAAATTTGGGATATAACCGAACATCGTTTTCATGATCTGAGGACGAAGAACGGATAAAGATTGAAAACATATGGGCTTTCATCCCTCAACGAGAGGTCCTACTTCCTATAGAAACCTCGTAATATTTAATACTTTATTAAAATTTATTTTCCTATAAATAAAATACCTTATTTATCTTTTCATTCTTGTCTGTGCATCGGTATTCATCAAATTCTATCCACACTTACAAGGTGATGAATTTTCTATATAAAATAGGTAATACATTCCAATTTTTAAATTCTAAGTTGTATAAGTAGAAGAAGCATGCTTGGAAACATTAACAAAATGCCTACATTATATCTTGAATATCTTATGAAGATAAGTATTAACAAAAATTCTTCAAAAAGTAGTTTTCACGTACGAGTACACAGACATGGAATAAAAATACAATTTTCAATTTTTTTTTCATGTGATTATATTTCTGTCCCTAGTAAATACTTCAACTTTTTGAGCAGTATATATAAAAATTAATATTAATTTACAACTACAGTCAATATTCTTATAATAAAAATGAATAGAATTACAGTTTTACCAATTTTTTAATAATTGATTTCTTAAAGAATTAAGTTAAATTCAAGACTAATATTAACTTTTATAGAAGGTGAGGCAAATAATTTAAGTTATTAATTGTAGAAAAGTGGTAAAGTGGAATGAGTGATGTTCATAATATTTTAGTAACTGCCACGTGCTAAGAAGTCCTGAGGAACAAAAGATTGTTACCAATTCTCTGATTGGAAGCTTTGTTCAGTTATCCAGTTGTAGATGAAGACATAAATGCTGTGAAATTCCATTAAAAATCTATCTCACTCTCTGTAAGCTTGCAGTTAATTAAACTTAATTCCTACTTGCAAATATTTGCGCATCGTCTTTAGTTAAACTATCCAAATTTGTCTGAAGAGGAATGACTTTGATTTTCTGTTCTAGCGATGTGTATTATGAAGGAGAAAATATGGAGCTTTGAAAGAAGATTGGGTTACTAATTGATATTCATAGGAATAAATTCCCTTTACTAGCCTTCAGGTATTAAGTTTTCAAAGCATAATACCAGTAACGTTTTCTCCGTAGAGGTTGTGTTTTTAATTGGTATTCGTAGGAATAGTTTCTATTTACTGGTCATTTGAATTTTTTCAAGCATAACGCCAATAACGCTCTCTGCGTAGAAATGAGACATTGATACCGCAGTAATAGACTTTTCATAAAAATTATGTCAATGATTAAATTAGTAACGATCAGTGATTCTAGCTTATTTGGCTATGTATTCAACATTCGTCAGTACATTAATTTTTAAATGCTTTGTATGTATTTGGCATAATATATTATGATACAGCATTGTTTTAATGTTGAAGCTTCTTCTAAAATAAAGAAAATGACAAATATGTAAATAGCTTAATAATATTGACATTAATTTGCACTCTAACAATTTTTCTTCCAAACTAATTTTCGGTTAAAAATACATAAAAAACTATGAGAAAAACATAAAAAAGTTATGTATATAAGTCTAACTAAATATAATAAAAATGAGAGAAAGAAAAAAAAATTATGCACAACCTGGAATATTCAAATGTAGAAAAATGTAGTAATAAAAAATAAAAAATGTACACCCACATACGCCCTCCCCCCACACTTATATATATATATATATATATATATATATATATATATATTGTAGATAGATAGATTTATGTATGGAGAGAAATGTATGGAGTGTCCATATTTTTATGATAGTTTTCTGTAGAGAATGCTAGGCCTATAAAACATGTTAACCCTACCATTCTGTCATAGAACTTATAAAGGATATAATTGATTAAGCTTTCATTTTTTTTTTATTTTCATAGCATTTCATGGTCTCGGTTTGCACTTCTTTTCTTCTTTTTGTAATATTTTTGTCTCGTGTTCCTTCAGGTATTTGTATTCCTTCTTAATTATTTAGTGGGTAATATAACATTTTATTTGTTTTTGCAATTTATCAAAAAACAATTTATTTCTCAATAATCTAAAAAAGTTAGAAGTCGTTTACATTGTAATTTAAGGAAAAAATACTTTAAGTCTATTTTTTATTCTATTATATCTTAAGTTTATTATATTATTCTAAAGAAACGTATTTTGACTATATATATATATATATAATTAAAAGAATGTTACACTAATATAGCAAAATAAATAAATAATTAAATTTATTATAAAAGCAAGAATTAAAACATAATGCAAGTTTTGAAATTACAAAAAAAGACTACAAATATTTTTTTTAGATTATAGAAAGTAAAAAAAAAGCTTCTTCAACATGAAAACATGGAGTAAAATAAAAAGGAAAATTTACACAATAAAAAATTAAGAAGTAAAAATACCAGAAGGTTTTATAATAAAATTTGTACAAATAAAAATTGCTACACGAGGAAATTCAATTAATGAATAAGTGGAAAAAATTATGAAAAAGAATGAGAAAGCAAAGAAGAACAAAATTGAAAATTAAAAAAACACATTAACAAATTCTGAATCTTACCTTTCACATATTAACCGGTTAAACACATTTGATAGGTTGAACTGACCCGAAAGAAAAATTTTATCATCCAAAATGGAGATTCCACAAATTAAAAAAAATCACACACACACAATATGCGAAAACTCTCATAACTCTCATCAATTGCAAAGAAGACATTATGTAAAATATATATGTGTAAACTACGTAATAACTAATTTATAACAAATTAAAACAGAATAAAGCAATCCAAAAATGCATCATCCAAAATAAAAAGAAACAATTATAAAAACTTGCATGATGCACAATGCATATGAGCAACATGACAATAATTTGATTTTATAGAAAAAAATGTAAACTCATATTATTAATTTGGAAGTGATGGTTGTTCTAGCGCTCTCTATTTTCCGTTCTAGACATTCATGCTCCAGAAACCTGTATCAATTATTAGTATTAAACTCATACACATTACCTTTGCAAATTCTGATTATTTGAATTAAAAGTGACTAAAACTAGTTTGTTTGAACCTGAACCATGGGTAATCCCAGTGGGGCTTACACATGGCAAACTCATGCAAAAGCTTAGAACCAATTTTCCTTTGTATTAGTAATAATGTTTTAATATTATTAAATCCATGGAATAAAATTATTCTAATTCTCCTGAGTACTGTATATTTATTGTAATATTAATCTTTAGTAATGACCAATCTCACCACTTGATTCCAAGGCACAAGGCCACAAACACATGGGCCACAGCCACACACACACCACACACACACACTAGCTACACACACACACACACACGCACACGCACACACACGGCCACGCACAATGCACACACACGCACACGCGGCAGAGTAAATTTAGGTTTCATGTGACCTTTAGGATATGGAAGGAGAACACCATACATATTAGGAACAAAATAAAATTCCTCAATGTATTGCTATTTTTAATAAATAATTAATTTTATTTCACTTTGTCAAAATGGGTCAGAGAAAGCTGACTTTCCACACAGGCGCACACTCTTTAAGAATATAATGACTCTAACAAACGATGAAACTCCCATCCATTTAATTCATTAGTTGCCTTTCGTCTGATCTGTTTGAACCCCATAAAAATGGTGGAAGGGAAGGAGCAGCGCCCTGACTTCTTAATCCAATTGAACATCTAGTGTGCCAGTCCACTTCTGCTTAATAACTGTGATTACTGTCTTCTGAGTAGAAACGGACGCCTGTCTGGTTGGTCCAGCAGTACTCAGGGAAACAACCTACTCATCCATCTCTGAGGGCTTGGCTTTAATTAATCTCCGGCCTCCCAATGTAAACATTTGCAAGTCCGGGCAATTGAACCATCCTGACCTGTGGAGAGAAAGCCTTGATTTCATTTCTTGTATTGGGCACATGAAAGAAACCATGGTCCCTTGAAGGCAGCATTTTAATGTCGATATTCACTGGAGATTACTGTTTTTCAACTATAGAATTTTCAATAATATAGCTGTTACTTTAATACTTAAAAGAAGAAAATACACCTTATTCTGATATCAGATCAGAATTCCTAAGGCTCCAGTGATGGTCAACATTGCTCAGACTTTATTATAATCTTTGGCCTTGTAATCCATAAGACCAGAAACACTTTAAGGAGGTATTTTATTCTTCATCATTGAAGGATATCTAATTATCATAGTTTTAAAGAATTGTACTGACATAACTAAATAGTATACATTTAAAATTTAAATGGAAAATCATTTAATCTTAAGTAGAAAAGAATGAAAAATAAGTAAAAATATTGCAAAATAATAACAGATCAATCTATTTATTTTAAAGGTTTTTCAATATTTCCAACAAAATAAAATAATTGATTTTCCTCTGTTTAAATATAAAATTAGGAAGTAATAAAATATCTATGTGCATTAATACTTCATTGTTCTTAGTATTATCCTTATGCATTCCCAAATATTTGAAATATTTATGGAAAATTATGATCTTTATTATTTTCTATTAATATATTTTGGCATGATAAGACAAATATATCCCAAAATCAGAATTATTCCTATATGTATTAAAAATAATTCACTGTTAATAAAAAGAATTAAAATCTAAGTTAATGAAACTGTTCATGATTTCTTTATTCTTACCCTGTGTGCATTTTGCTTGAACTAATCTCCAATATCAGAACTGTCTGAGAATTATTTGTTTTCAGTTTTAAAGAAATCTAATGTGATAGCATCGGTCTACACTATATCCACCTCATAACGTCAAGTATGCTCAAATGTTTAATGGAACCTAGAGATAAGCAACATTGTTTATATGTGTTAATGACACTTTTTAAAAGAAGGAAACAAGAAACCATTTTTAATTTTCGTAAAATATATTAATGGCACAAAACAACAACTATGTTTAAATTTGTACTACTGATATAATTCATGATATGTAATATGAGAAATATAATATAACTAAGGCATCTGCTATAACATATACTCATGGCATTTCCTTTAGTAAGAATGTTGATGATATATTAACAGATAACATAGATTATACCTGACTAATGTAACTGAATTATGTGTTTATGTGACTGAAAAATGAATAGTGGACGAATTGAGACGAAAAATGATGCCTGTAACTATTATCTGTAAGATTGGTTATTCTGTTGAATTTGTTATATAAAGCATTTTATCTAGTTTCTGAGAAATATGTTTGTTGAACGTAAGAAAGTCGGGAATTCATACCTTCTGTTTCACTATATGAAACAGAGTTTATAGCATCATGCATTGCTATCATTACTCTAAACATATTTCACTTTCAGAAAGACAAAATATTGAAATATAAATTGGCAAAGATTTTAATGATTACTGTATTGAATATCGAAAGTCAATATCATATAATTGGTAACCTGGCTGTATGCATTATTCTTATTTTATCCCGTATTAAAACAAAATGATATAATTCATTTGAATCTTGTTCTCGAAAGAAATTGTGAGCTTTCATCTTACCCTTTTCACACACAAAATACTAGGCATTATTACTTCCATCCTGCTCATATATTATCCTGATGTTTTTATTGACCATTAATATTTTATTGGAAACAATAATTGAAATGGAAAAATCAGAAGGAAAATAATCTTTTGAATAAACTAGTTAGTAATCTACATTGTTCCACTAATATTGCCTCCCAATATAATTACAACCAATCTACAAAGCCATATCTTCTATTTTCATTAAAGGTTATTTCAGACCCCCATTAAAAATCTGAAACATATCTAAGACATGGGATCAAAAGAAACTTAGTACAGAAACAGAACTTTATTTGTTTAGCTACAGACAGCAACTTATTGCAGCGAACAATTGCACACTGAGTCAGTAAGGCCACTAACAAACATATTTGTGGTAATTTTAACCAACAAAACAGAAGAAAATATGCAATTGGTGTTAAAGATAAATATCAAGGATAGTGATATTTTGAAGCTAGAAAGGATCATTTCTGCTCAGTCACGTATTTTTAGAGATTATACAGAATTGAACTGTTGGCAATGAACACATCCTCCCCATCCTGGAAGTTGACTGCAGGAAAGCCAGTTGTAAATGATTTCTGGAAATGCCTCCGTCTAATAAAGGGAGTCATTGATACCCAAAATAAGCATCTTCTCTGATTAATAGATGTAGTAATTAAAAATTAATTTGAATGAACATTTTCTGGTCGTATTTATTTATGGTAAAATGGAAATGGTGTTTCCTGAGAGTTGAAAATTGGTCGGTTTTGCTAAGTGTTTATACTTTTATTATTTATATCGAACACACTGTTGAATTCCTTCAAACTACTTTTATATAGCATTGATAATTTCTCTACTCAAACTGTCCCACTTCCACTTGAGAACTACTCTGAGTGACGTACCATATAGACATTGGCCAGAGGCTACCAAATGCGCTTGATTTGAAACAGAATATGGCATATTCTCACAGCTGAGATGTTTTAATCTTCAATAACAGAGACCCATAATCACCCATCAGCATATATTTATGATAAGGAGGGAAAATGAATCTGTTTCTTTAGAAAATTGTGAAACAGCTCTTAGTAACTCATCAAATAATTATGTCTAATTTCAAAAAGACATGATATGTTAATGAAAATAAGATATTATATTTAAATTTAATATAATCATTAAATGTACATCTGTCCACATCATAAACTGAATTAAAACCTAAGTATACGCATTTTATGAATGCTGGCATTTTCTTTAAAATCATACTTTAAGGTTTTGAACGTAATAAGGATTATATTGGTTTTACATGAACAGCATTATTTAAACTATTATATTCTACTCCAATTATTTATTTTAATTTATATGAGGCTATTTTATTCAAAATCATCATTTCGAGATTTTATTTTCGTGTTTATTTCATTGGAAACCGTTTGAAATCTGTGAATTTCTGATGTCTATGTCTGAAATTAATAAGGTATTACAAATTATGTCGTAATCGAAATTAATTATTGTTATACTGTTTATGTGTACAACTTTTTGTACTGGCTTTCTCTGTTGTGGTTGGTAAAATTTTATTGATTCTAGCAGCAAGTATGTTAGAAATTCTTGCGCTTTAAACATTCTACTAAAAGAAAAGAATGACTCACATTCAATGATGTTGTGGAAACTTAATATACAGGCGCGGAACCATAATCTTATGAGGGTATATGATTCCACAATATATGTTTATTTTCGAACGATATCAGTGATATATTAAGGATTTTTGTAGAATGAAACATTACTTTCAAACATTCCTAGAATCAATTAAATTATATTTTATCCGAGGTTAACCTATCTTCAGTAATTTATATAATGTAAAGTTTTTATTCTTGTAATTTCATCAAAATTGAAACATGAATTTGAATTACTTGAATACTGATGGATACAAGAGTGGGAATAAATTTAATATAATAAAATATTTATTAGACAAATTGTTCATGAATAACTATATATTTAGATGAAGTAAATGTAAAATTCTTCTCATCAACTATAGTAAATATATTAATACTTGAACACTATAGTTTATAATTATGTCTAGATTTTAAAAATAAGAAAATCACTGGAAAATGATTTCAAAATTTTGTATTTACATCATAATGGATTCTTTCAAAGATTAAATTCAAAGAGTTAGTTTGTAAATAGAGAAGAAAATTTATCATATTTTCAAATAGCTGTACTGAATGGTTTTCTTGCAGAAATTCAGAAAAGAAATAGAGTTTTCTGCATTATAAACAATCAAAAGTTAGGTTATGGCTATTTAGATTGAAAACCAGCTTTTCGCATCTAAATAGGATTCAAGACGACTTGTTTCAAGAACGTTAATAGATGATATTATGCATGAAGTGATGGCAATCCCAGGTACTAATATTTTAAGAAATATAGATTGTTCAAAACAATAGTTTGTCTTTCAAAAATTGCTGTAGCCTTTACAAAGTTTCTTCAAAATTACTCTTTGTTAAGTGAAATACATCCCAAAGATGTAAAGTCACAATCTGGGGAATAAACAAGTCTACTACCTTTGTTCCATTCAAACAATATAGTGTTTGTTTTAGGCACAACCTGTCACATTGACGAACTGTTAAATGGTTTATTACACGTGTCGGTGAACACCATTCAATGTGAGATTTCTATTAAATGGCAGCTAACAGCAAGAATTAGAGGACGTAGCGAGTTCTGATAACTCTCCTCCGAAAGTGTTTGTACTGTCCCATCAGTATTTGTTGACCAATCAGAAGAGAAAATAATCAGAGACTGAGTGGATGGAGAAGTGAATATTAATTTAATGACCCATAAAAATACATGAAAACATGATAAATGTTATAATATATTCATTAATTAATTTTGATTTAAGCATGATTTTAATTTTGTTTTGTTAAATTAAATAGCAAAATGGTTTCCTGTCTCCTCATCTGAAAGAACATAAGTCAAAGATCCTTTTATATGCTTTTAAATTTTATATTAAACATTTATAATATTAATTATTAACTAGATTATATGAACTAAAATGAAAGTAATAGGCTAGAAAACTCTACATTTAGAACATTTTGACAGGCCAGCTTTTATTCCTTATTGAAAGTTTTATTTGTGTGGTTTTAAAATAATAGACCTTCATTTTAGAACACACCTTTACATTCATGTCAATCATCATGCTTACATTTATAATTTACAAAGACTCAGAACATTAAAAGGTAATTTTAGAGGTCAGAAATGATTTAGTGAAAATTACACAAATCAGTTCATTGGTAAAGTAAACAGTATTTGTTTAACCAAAATTTGACTTATGGAAAATAAGAAATATGATTTTTACTTGAAGTAATAACAATTAAATGAGAAAACATCCAGTTATACCATGCACTGTTTAATTTATAAGTCATGTAAATGAATAAAATATCGAGAATATTTAAAAGCTAGATAGTAAATTAATATGACTGATATAATCTAGAAGTCTCAACAGGATTAAGAATCTGAATTGTAGATGCTTATTAAGAAACTGCTTATTGTCTTAAACTAGATAATTCTTATTAAGTAGTAAAACATTTATTAAATAGACAACTGAAATCTGGTTTGTTTACTGTTCAATTATACTGATATATAACATATAATAAAACTAAAGGATGATATACTGCAAAATAATAGTAATATATTCACGATGAATAGATTAAAGGAACATTTTATTCATTATTGTACGAAAAGTATATGTATTATAAAAGTAAATTTCTTGATATTGGATCACTTTTGAGATACATGCTTGAGTTAAGTTCTCATGTGAAGTTGGTATGCGGCCAGAAGATGGCTGTATTTTAGAAGAAAATAAGTGAAATTGAAATCTGCGAACATTCATATGTCCGAGTGAATATTGGGAGCTACAGCGCATCAGCTTCCGCACCCAGCAGGTGTGGCAAGGATATGATTTCAACTGGTGGTCAAACCTTCTGTTACTACGATTTGATATATTTCCAAAGATTGAAAATATACATCTCACTTGGCCATGAGCAACCACAAAAAGCCGAAAAGAGGCCGTGTACTCATCTGATCATAGAGGCAGGTTGAAAATCGTAGAACTGCTTTGCCATGGGTCAGCTGAGGTTATGATTAGAAGATGCTACAAAGAGTGGGTGGCTGGGAGGGCAGATTTCAGCTTAGATGAAGGATCGACCCAGGAGGCAGTAGGAAGGGATGGGAATGATCGTCAGACTGGGGCTGCCCAGCCTGATCTTATAGTTATCAACCATTAGACGTGACCCACACACAAGTGTCCACAACAGACCATCCACAGACAGCTGCTGTGCGCTCTCACAGAATCCAGGCCCAAATTAACTGCTATGCCACGTGCTGCTATATCGGTTCAGCCAGATTGAGGTGTCATTGATGGCGTTGAATAATTCTGACTTGGACCGTAAAGCAGTGTTTTTCATAAACTAACCTGCCTAACTGTGTCCCTGTCGATTACTCAGAAATGTCTGAGGTAGTTTGCGGGGCATGCCAATCCTTGCCTCTATTGCACCAAACCAGCCCCAACCAGGATTATGGGTCTGAGGTAATTTCCTGAGAATGGCCCATTGTCGCTTCTGGCTGAGGCACAATTTGCACAGGCCAAGAGGTTGAGATATTCTGAGGCTGTTTGCCACCATTCCTTGTGTGGTGCAACTTTGGTTATGTTGAGTCTCAGCAAGATAACATGGGCATCACACTGCATGTTGCTATGAACTATCTGCAGCTGGTTTTAACACTTCCTGGTCAAGATCTCAAACGGAGTAAGACATTTGGGACATGATGGAAGGCATCACCAGGGAAATGCTGAGGACCCAGCCCGATAATTGGAGCAAATCTGTCACAGAAACACCCAGGACAGAATTTTTCACTGGTCCACGTCATTTGGGGAGCTTGCACCAGGCTAGATGGGGCTAACACCCATTTGAGCTCTGTTACTTTGGTATGAGTAAATCTGAAATAAAATATTCAAATTTCTGAAATTTTAATTTATTTCTATTCTGCTAATTTTCCTGTATTTGCAATAATTTTAAATAAGGTTTGAACATCTTAAGACACTAAAGTGGTATGCATGTCTTTAGAAAAATTTTAAAAGAGAATTTCCTACTAACTGAATAAATTAAAAATGAAAATTATTTTCATATTTCCAAAGCTAGATGGAAATATAGGCTTGCAAATTTTACCTCATCCATTACAAATAACCAATCTTACTCCAGCGTGGAATGTAATAACAGGTTCACCTAAATAATTCCATTTCCAACTTACGTAGGTAGTGGCTTTCTAATTGATCAAAATATTCCTTTCTACTATTTCATTGTTCTGTATACTACACGGTACTAACGCCTTCAGATGCTGATGAGGTACCCTAAGCATTTTCATGTGGAATCAGAGGTGCTCATTGAACGCTGAGATTTCCCTGGGAGATCTCAGGGCAAAATACATTGCTGGAGCTATTTCCACTCACTTTCACAAGCCTGTGGCTAATGTGTGAAGCTATGCTCACTCCAAATCTTCTAGCTGGCCCAAATAAATCACCATCTCTGATTGAGAACCCATTAGCATATGAACATAAAATCAAGAGGATATTCTATCTCGGTATAATAGAGAAATAAACTTAAATCGTTCTCAAGAAGTCCCTCTTTATCCATCAAAACAAATTAAGAGATATTTCTATTTTACAAACTGAACTAATCTGTTTCATGCATTGATTGACTTTTAAGATACTGATACTTTAATAAAAGAGTGTCCCTGCTGCATATCAAATGGACCTGAGGCAAAACATGAGGTGGGAGTCAAGCAAATAATTTACCAAGATACTCAGACTCAATGATTTTGAGAAAGTGAACTTTGGTTTGACCATGAAAATCATGGTGTTTGAACTCTTGAAGTGGAAAACAGAGAATATGTGAACCTGTGCTTGTTCATGAACCAAACCCTGGAGCCTTTGTGTGCTTCAGTTAAAGGTATACCAGCTCGAAGTGAAATATCTTTGAAATAAAATAATAGAGAAACACACTGATTGTGTTGGCCCAGAGCGATAACTGAACTAGCTTCATTCAAATAAGGATAAATTTGAAATAGGGAAACAAAAGTGAATTTTAATTGTAATGATTCTCTTGCCTTTATCTGATTATAGTTTAATCCTGGTTTGCTGTATGACCCATCTACTTTTTCAAAAGTGAATATTTTGTTGATGACATTAAACGAAAAAGACGAAAGAACAAAATCTAAACTTGTAATCTCGTTAAAAATTATAATTGAAATCTGAAACAAATAGAACGGTTTGAACATGAAAACACAAATTCCTTATGGAAAAGACCTCAGGGAACACAAAAACCAACGAAAGATATAAGAGAGATAGAGATAGAGATATACAGATAAGGAAGAGCAGTGAGAGGCAGATATAGAGCATAAGAGAGGAAGGGTTATAGATATAAGGAGAGGCGTGTTAGTTATATGGCAGAGAGAAAGGACATCTATAAAGCTTCCTGATGCCAGGCCACACATTCTGAAGAGCTCTAAAGATCGTATGGATTCTGATGGCATCCCACTCAGACATTCACAACATTTTCAAGCAACACACAATACACACACAACACAGCACACACACACATGTCAATACACAATAATACTACACAATATTGAATACATATATATATATTTAAAATTTCCCTTACCTGTGTTATCCCCAAGATTTATTTAAATTTTCTTATTTTTACTTTAAATTTCAATTGAAATTCTCTACCAAAGGGTTTAATAGGGGGTACTTCAAGTTATGTCTCTAGTTTGAGCTGAAATTTGC
>BMAW01046034.1:84746-96174 GCA_019974015.1 Nephila pilipes
TTTTTGTATTCTAATTAATAGCACCAAAAATTTGTGTGTTTTTTCTACGTATTAAAAACGTTATTTGTTTTCAATTTGATATAATTTTTTTTTGCTGTAGAATTACAAGGATTTAATTTTATTCTTTCCGTCTTTCATTTAATATCATCGAAATATTGCTGCCGAAAAATAAAATGAATTATGTAACCAAGTTAATGTAATCTTGATAAAACAAAAATCATTAATTAAAAATTCACTTTTGTTTTTTCTATTTCAAATGCTTTATCATATTTGAATAAGTAGTTCGAGAAATTATCACTTTCTAGAACACAACACAATCGATGTGTTTACTCTATTAACCGTTATTTATTTCGAAAATATTATTTCACTAAGCTGGTATACATTTAATTCCAAACACGTTTTAAAGGCTCAGGGACTTTGATTATGAACAACCTGATTTCATATTATATATTTTTCCCTTCAAAGTTAAACACTGTAATTTTTAATAATTAAAAATAATAAAAATTTTCAAATGTTGAAGTCTAATTATCTTGATAAGTTAATACATGACTCCCTCATTTTTGCCTCAAGTCCCATTGATATACGCTTGGGAATTAACTCTTATTTTATTAAAGTATCAAATATCATATTGAAATCAATCATGTGACTCGCAATTAATTTCAATTTGTAAATAATATCTCTCTTAAATTTATTTTGATAAAATGAAAGGACTTCTTGTAAAGAAACAATTTAAAGTTTTATTTATAACAGAATAAAATGTCCTCTTAATTTTATTCATATGCTAATGATTTCTCAATCTGAAAGACAATGTAATTTATTGTTAACTAGAAAATTTAATTGACATAACTACATATTATACAAACTTAATGAAGAAACATTTAAAAATATAGCATCAACAATATGTTACACCTAAAGATCAAGGAAATATAAGCATTCAAACAAAACACCTCTAATTACATGAAAAATATCTTAAGTACCTAATATCAACAACTAGAAAAGCGATTGTGTTATAATAATGTCTAGAACAATAATGAAAATGATAAAAGGAATTATTTTTGAAATCTATTAAAAATACTACCTACGTAGAAGTTTGAAATGAAATTTATTTAAGTGAATATATTATTACATTACTGCTGGGTAAAGATTGGTTAATTTTATAATAGATGAGGTAGAAATTTGCATAAAATTATATATTCAGAAATTTAGCTTTGGAAAATATAGAAAATAAATTTTTCATTTTTTTTTATTTATTCAGTTAGTAAAATTTATCTTTTTAAATTTTTTTCTAAAGATGCATATACTTCATTAAATGTTAAGATGTTAAACCTTTATTTAAAAATTGTTAAATAGGAAAATTATGTACTGAATAGAAAATAATTAAAATTTCAGAAAATTTGAATGTTTTATTTCAGATTTTCATAGTTACAAAGTAACGAGCTCAGTAAGGTGTTAACCCACCTCTAGCCTGGATGCAAGCTCCCAAATGACGTGAGATACAGTGAAAAAATTCCTGATAATCTACTATGGTGTTTCCTGACAAATTTGCTCCAATTATCGGGCTAGGTCATCAACATTCCCTGGTAGATGCAGTCGCCTTCCCATCATGTCCCAAATGTACTCGATTGGAAAGAGATCTTGTTGACCAAGGAAGTGTTGACAAGCTGCAAGATAGTTCATAGCAACACATGCGGTATGTGGTCTTGTATTATCTTGCTGAATAATATAGCCAGGGTTACTGCAAAAGGAACGGTAGCCAAACAGCCTCAGAATATCCTCAACATACCGCTGTGCTGTAAGTGTGCCTCTAATGACGACAATGGGGGCCGACTATCAAGGGAAATTGCCCTCCAGACTATAATCCTGGTTGAGGGCTAGTTTGAGGTGCAATAGGGAAAGCAGGATTGGCATGCTGCACTGAGCTTCTCCAGACACGTTTTCGATAATCGACAGGACACAGTTGGAAGCGGGATTCGTTGCTAAACACTGTACGGTCCCAGTCAGAATCATTCTAACCTTATCAAGCCAAGCACCTCTGTAATCTGGCTGGACAATGTAAGCGGCACGTGGCATAGCGATTGGTACGAACGCAGATTCTGTGAGAGAGAGCGCACAGCAGCTGTCTGTGAATGGTCATTGTGGACACTTGTGTGTGGGTCACGCGTCTAATGGTTGATAACTATGAATCAGGCGCTGTGACAGCTGATCTGACAGTCATTCTGTCCTTCCGATTTGCTATGGCCCTAGGTCGACCACTACCATCCTGAAGCTGAAATCTGCCTCTGACCACCCACTCTTGCCAGCATCTTCTAATCGCAACATCGCTTCGACCCATATGACAAGCGATTCTCTGATTTTCCCAACCTGCCTCATTCAATCGAATGATACGACCTCTTTCAAACACCGATAGTTGCTCGTAATGAGCTTGAATCCTTGTATTTTTTCAATCTTTGAAATATATATCTAAAATCGTAATGCAACAGAAAGTTTGACCACCAGATTGAAAATCATATCTTATATACACCTGCTGGGTGCGAAGCTACGATGCGCTGTAGCTCCCAATATTCACTCATTGGACATATGAATGTTCATAAGATTTTAATTATACTGCTTATTTTCTTCTAAAATACAATAGCATCTTCTATTTTTCTTCAACTTCATAGAGACACTTTTAACTCAAACATGTCTCAAAAAAGTGATCCTAATATCAAAGAAATTTACTTTTATAATACATATACTTTCGTACAATATTAGATAAAATATTTCCTTTAATCCTGTTGCACAAATAAGTAGATATATTACTATTATTTTGCAGTATATATACCTTTTAGTTTTTATTATATGTTATTATATCAGTATAATTGAACAGTAAGCAAAACAAATTTCAAGGAAGTTGTCTATTTTAATAAATATTTTACTACTTAATAAGAATTATCTGAGTTTAAAATTAATAAGCAATTTCTTTTAATAAGCATCTCACAATTTAAATTCTTAATCCTGTTAGAACTTCTAAGATTATATCAGTATATTAATTGCTATCTATGTACACAAATATTCTCCAGTATTTATTCCATTTACAACAACTTATAAATTAAGCAATTATACATGTTATAACTATGAATGTTTTCTCATTGAAATTGTTATTATACTTCGTCAAAAAAAATATATTTCTTATTTTCCATAAGTCAAATTTTGGATAAGCAAACTACTGTTCTTTATAATGAACTGAATTTATTGATAATAATTTCACTAAAATCATTCTGAGACTATTCAAAAATTACCTTTTAATTATAAGAGTCTTTAATGATATAAATATGTAACATGATAGAATTGTTATGAATGTGTGAAATTAATGATTCACAAAATAAAGGAATCGATTATTTCAAAAAACCACACAAATAAAACTTTTCAGTAAGAATAAAAACTGTGCAATACAAATGTTCTAGCTAAATGTAAATTTTTTCTAGCTAAATATACATTTTGATTCATATAAATAGTTAATAATTAATATTATAAATGTTTAATATAAAAATTTAAAAAAGCATATAAAAGGATCTTTGACTTATGTTCTTTCAGATAGAGACAAAATCATTTGCTATTTAAGTTTAACAAAACAAAATTAATCATGCTTAAATCAAAATTAATTAATGAATATATTACTCTAACATTTATGTTTTCATGTTTTTATGGGTCATTAAATTAATATTCACTTTCTCCATCACTCTGATCTCTGGATTATTTTCTACTTCTACAGTTGGTCAACAAAATACGTTTTGATAGGACGGTACAAACACTTTCGGAAAGTTATCCAGAACTCGCTTTAAATCCTCTAATTTCTTACTGTTAACTGCCATTTAATAGAAATCTCACATTGATTGAATGGTGTTTCACCGACATTAATAAATATTTAACGATTCCGTCAATAAACGACGGATTGACACTAAGACAAACACTATATTGTTTGAATAGAACAAAATTGTTGAGACTTGCTAGGCTATTCCCCAGATTGTGAGTTTATCTTTAAGGATGTGTTCGCAACAAAAAGAAGTAATTTTTGAAGAAACTTTGGAAGGCTTCTGTAGTTTTTGAAAGAACAAACTAATACATTTTGAACAATCTAATATATTTCTTAAAATATTATTTAGGATTACCATCCGCCTAATACTTTCATATCATCTATTAACATTCTTGAAACAAAATCGTCTTAAGATATTTAGATACGAAAACTGGTTTTCAATCTAAATATGCATAACCTGTACTTTGATTGTTTATAATATGAAAAACTCACAAGACATATTTCTTTTTCTGAATTTCTATGAAAAACTTCGCATTCGGTACAGCTGTTTGAAAATATAGTAAATTTTCAACTACTTATTTACAAACTATATGTTTTGAATTTAATCTTTGAAAAATCATTATGATGGGCATGTTAAATTTTGAAATCGTGCCAGTGATTTTCACATTTTTTTTAAAAGATATCCTGAACATGATTAATTATAGCTTATAGTGTTCAAAGTATTGATATATTTACTATAGTTGATGAGAAGAATTTTAGACATTTACTTCATCTGCAATGTAAATTCTATTCCATGAACAATTTTAATACAATAAATATTTTATTGCTTATATTAAATTTATTTACTCTTACATATACATCATTGATAAGTAATTAAATTCGTGTTTTCAATTTTTGATGAAGAATTACAAAATAAAAACTTCATATTATATAAATTACTGAATGGGATTGTAATATAAAGTAAAATATAATTTAATTGATTCATAAGGAATGTTTGAAAAGTAATGTTTCATTCTACAAAAAAAATCCTTAATATATCTATACTGATATCGATTCGGAAAATAAACATATATTGTGTGGAATCTTATACCCTCATAAGATATGGTTCGCATACCGGCATATTAAATTTCACAACATCATTAGATAAACAGTTGAGAATCATTCTTTTCTTTTAGTAAAATGTTTAAAAACGCAAGAAATTTTCATATACACTGCTAGTCATTAAAATTTTATTACCATGAAGGAAAGCAATTACAAAAAAAAAGATTTATTGCACGTAAACAGTATGGCATAATAATTAATTTCAAATTACACGACATAATTTGTAATACCTTATTATTTCTAGACATCTTATGGAACATCACGAGAAATTCACAGATTTCCAAACAGAGGTTTTAATGAAATAAACACGAAAATAAAATCTCTGAGAAATGATGATTTTGAATAAAATAGCAGCCTCTGTATATAAATTATCAAATAAATAATTGAGTAGAATAATATTGTTTAGAATAATGTATTTTATTCTAAATAATAAAAAACCAGTAACACTAATCATATTACGTTCCAAGAAGCCTTAAAAATTATGATTTTTTTAAAGAAAAATATACAGCATTTCATAAAATACGTATACTTAGGTTTTTAATTCAGTTTATGATGTGGACGATATGTACATTTAGAAAATGATTATATTAAAATTTAAATATAATATCTTATTTTTCATTAACATATCGTAATGTTTTGAAATTAGACATAATTACAGTGATTACTAAGAGCTGTTTCATTTAATTTTCTAACAGAAACAGATTCTTTCCTGTATCACTTAAATATGCACATTGGGTGAATTATGAATTCTGTTAGTAATTAAAGAACATCGCTCTCAGCTGTGAAATATATGCCATAATTATAATTTTAAATCAAACGCATTTGATAGCCACTGACCCAATGTCTCTTATAGGCGACACTGAAATGGTTCTAAATCAGAAGTGGGACGGTTTGAGTGAGAAATTAATAATGCTATATATAAAAAGCAAGTTTAAGGAATTCAACAGTGTGTTTACAAATATAAATAATAAAAAATATAAACACTTAGCGATGCGCAAGCCGGTAATTTTCTTTCTCTCGGAAAACACCATTTCCATTTTACCATAAATAAGCTGCGACTAGAAAATGTTCATTAAAATTAATTTATTTTAGTACTACCATCTATTAATCAGAAAATTAACTTATTTTGGGTATCAATGACTCCCTTTATTGAACTTGGAGGCATTTTTCGAAAATGTTGTTTAGTGTTTCCTGCAGTCGACACCAGGATTGAGGAGGATAATGTGTTTCATTTATGTGATTCAATTTCTGTATAATCTTTAAAAATACGTATTTTGTTGAAAATGATCATTTTCTATTTCAAAACCCTCACGCCATCTACCCAGTATTTATCTTTAACGCAATTGGATATTTTTCCTTTCTGTTTTGTTGGTTAAAGTACAAATATTTTTTGGTGGCCTTGTACTGACTAGTGTACGGTGTTCGCTGCAATAAGTTGCTGTCTGTAGCTAAACAAATAAAGTTCTTTGTTTCTGTTACTAAAGTTTCTTTAGTCCTGTCTTGAATTATGTTTGAAATTTTTTTAATGAAATTCTGAAATAACCTTTTAAACTGAAAAATAAAATAGAATATGGCTTTATACGAATTGAGTTTTAGCAGTATACGTATTAGAGGCAATATTAGTGAACAATGTAAATTTACTAACTTCAGATTTATTCTAAAAGATTACATTTTTCATACAGTTTTTCATTTCAGGCCATTACATTTAATAAAAATGTGCTTAGATAAATAAAAAAAAAAACCATCAGGATAATATAGCAAACGGAATGAAGTATTAATTGTCTTATAAGTAACACGTGGCGAAAAATTGAATGAAGAAGCTCACAATTTGCTTTTCAAAACAAATTCAAAATGAATTATATCATTTTTACATTTTAGCCGGGATAAAAATAACAATAATGTATACGTGGGTTACCAATTATATAAATAAATGACTTTCCGATATTCAATACAATGCTAAAATGCCCTAATTTATATTTCAAATAATTTTGTCTTTCTGAAAGTGAAATATGTTAATATTTCATTTGTAAACAATAGAAGTAGCAATGCATGATATATAAACTCTGTTCTTATAGTGAAAACAAGAGAAGAGTATGAATTCTGACTTTCTTACGAATTCAACTCAAAACATATTTCTCGAAACTAGGTAAAATGTCTTTTATGTAACAATTCTTTCAAAACCAATAATCTTATGAATAATTTGACATCATTTTTCGTCTCGTTCATGCCTTCTTCATTTTTCAGTCACATAAGCCACATAATTAAATTACATTAGTCTGAGTATAATCTATGTTATCTGATACAACTATATCTTGTCAACATTCTTAGGCTTAAAGAGGAAATGCCTTAGTATATGTTATATGTCGAATGCCTTAGTATATGTTATATGTCGAATGCCTTAGTATATGTTATATGTCGAATGCCTTAGTATATGTTATATTTCTCGCATGTTATATGTCGCAATTATATACTATTAAAATTTTAAATGTAAACATAGTTGTTGTTTTTTGTGCCATTATTAATATATTTTACGAAAATTAAAAAAAAAATGGTTTCTTGTTTCACTTCTTTTTAAAAAAAGTGTCAGTAACATATAAACAATGTTATACTCTGAATTCATTAAACACGTGACGTAATGACGTTGCCAGGTGAAGTAGTATTTGCATCAAGGCAAATGCTATGTCGCATTTGATTTCTTTAAAACTGAAAATGCAATAATTCTCGGAATATGATTCTTGATATTGAAGTTAAATTCAGCTTAAAAATACACACACAGAATGAAAAATAAAGAAATCGCAAACATTTTCATTAACTTAAATTTTAATTCTTTTTTATTAACGATGAATTATTTTTTAATACATATAAGGACAATTCTTACAATTTTGGATATATTTAATCTTATGTAAAAATATATTAATAGAAAATAATAAAAGTCATAATTTTTTTTCCATAAATATTCAAATATTTGCCAGAATGCACATAAGGATAATACTAAGAACAATATAAGTACTTAATGCACATAAGAATATTTTATTACTTCCTAATTTTACATATTTAAGCAGAGAAAATCAAAACTATTTCATTTGTTTGGAAAATAATATTTAACCTTGAAAATAAATAAAGGTCTGATCTGTTATTAATACTTATTTTTGCAATAATATTTTTTACTTATTTTTTCATTAAAACATCTTTTCTATATGAATTAAGCCAATTTTCCATTTAAAATTTTTTAATGTATACTATTTAGTTGTAAACAATGCAATTCTATTTAAAACTGTGATAGTGAATACGTATCCCTTCAATGATGAAAAATAAATACCTCTTTAAAGGGTATTTCTGAATATTATGAATTACCAAGCCAAAAGTTATAATAAAGTCTGAGCAATGTTATGACCATCTTCAGAGCCTTAGGAATTATGATCCAAATGTCAAGAATAATTCATATATTTTCTTCTTAGAAGTATTAAAAATAACAATATATTGGTAATAAATTCTATAATTGTGAAAAAACATTAATCTCCGTGAATATCAAGCATTAAGAATGCTGCCTTCAAGGAGACCATGGTTTCGCTTTCGTAATATACAATACTGAAAATGAAAATCAAAGGCATTCCTCTCCACACGAATCTGGGATAGTTTCAATTGCGGACGCTGCACAAATGTTTACACATTGTAGCAGGAGGCAAATTTAATTAAAGCCAAGCCTCGAGATGGATGATGGAATTTGTTTCCCTAGGTACTGCTGGACAACCGAACAGAGCGTCCGTTTCTCAGAAAGACGGTAATCACAATTTATTAAGCAGAAGTGAATGGCACACTAGATATTTCAATTGGATTAAGAGATCAGGAGCGCTGCTCCTTCCACTTCCCCCATTTTTGTAAGGGTTTAAACAGATCGAACGAAAGGCAACTATTAATTAAATGGATAGGTTTCATCGTTTGTTAAAGTCGTTACATTCTTAAAGAGTGTACTTATATGTAGGAAAATTCAACTTTCTCTGATACATTTTTGACAAAGTGAAATAAAATTAATTTATTTATTAAAAAATAGCAATGTATTGAAATTTTTATATTTTGTTCCCTAATAATATTGTAATTATATACATATTATCCTAAAGATTACGTAGAAACCTAAATTTATATATATGCGTGTGCGTGTGTGTGTGTGTGTGTAAGATCAGAATTAGTTTGAATTGGTCTGGTACTAAAAATTAATATTACCGTAAATATACCGGTATAAATTAGAGTAAACATTTTAATTCGCATGGATTTAATAATATTAAAACATTGTGCCTAATACAAAAGGAAGATTATGGTTCTAAGCTTTTTACCTTGATTTGTATGATATAGCTTACTTTTCAAGATTACACGTAGTTTAGGACAACCAAACTGGTTTGAATACTTTTAATTAAAATAAATCAGAATTTTGCAAAAGGTAAGCAAACAATATGAGTTTTAATGCTAATAAATTGAGTAAGGTTTCTAGACGTGAATATTAGAACAGAAAATATAGAGAAACTGAAACAATTAAGAAAATAATGTAGAATTAATAATATGAATTTGTAAAGAACTATTGATGAGGAAATATTAAGTACTTCATGTTTGGACTAAATAAATAAGTTATAACTAATGTCAACGTTTTGGATGGTGGTGATTTTCCATATCATTAGCGATATTTGTAAATATCTTTCATTGATACTGGTAATAACGAAAGTATAGAATATTAGGCTTTTTTAATTATGAATAAATGTTTAAATAAAAATAAATTTTTGATGTTTTTGAAAAACATATATCTTTATGTTTTATTAACAGTACCGTAGTTAAAAGTGCTCTTCAATACAATATAAGACATGGGAGACTTATTTTAATTTACTTTGAAATTTGAGACTTACAGAGTCTACAGAGGTTTGTAAAGGCTTTAATTTGAAATATTATATTTTTCCGCACTGCCAGCATGTTTTCAAAGGTAATTTAAATAATGTTGGAAGCAATTTAGTAACGAAATTAATGTTTGGATTCAGGCTAGTGATTTCTAATATTAATTTAATAATAAATAATATCATAAGGGATATTGATGACTTTATTCTAAAATTTGCTATTTAATATGGATTATCTCTTGAAACAATTGACGAATTTAGATCCTGTGTCTTAAATGAAATTTTAAATTTGAATTTTAGCGCAAGATATCAGGTTCAATTTATAGATCTTAAAATTGTAACAGATGAAATGTAGAGAGATTTTGCAGTGGTTTCTATAGATAACGTTCCTCCAAGTTGTGAAATTATATATAAATATTATTATAGTAACTTGTTGAGTGAATATATATTAAATAACAATACTTTCCAACTATCCAATTACAACAATGTGGGAAATAATAATTGTATTTTAGCACCGAATGAAAAATTGGATATATATTTTACAAATTTCAAGAATCTTCATATCTTTTAACACCAAAATTTCACAGAAACCTAGAAAATTTTCGGTGCATTATAAGTTATCATCCCCACATCTGTTACAGTTTAATTCATCGATCCTTCAGAAAACTATTGATAATTGTGAACACACACTAACTACTATAACTAAAAACAGCCTTGAAATTATAGTAATGAGGTTTAGTGAGGGTTCCTCTGTACATGGTTCTTATTTCATTCAAAAACATAGATATTGAAGATATAATTAAAGTTCTTTATCTTTTATACAATAAACATCATTTTAATAATACAATAAAACAAGAAAATTCGTTTGTGTTATTAAATTTGCGTTGGAAGAAAAATTTCTTATTTTTAGTGAAAATCTTTGTAAGGAAGTCCTCCAGTAATTCTCTAGCTAAGCCTTATTTGGATTTTTTCAAAAAATTGAACATTTTAATAAGGATTCTTAATTTCATTATCTTTGCATAGGAGATTTGATTATTTTTGGTAAAATTTATGAATTTAAATTATTTATTACATTCTACACTGATTATCTTAACCTGAAAAAATAAATTTTATACCAAAAATAAAAATAAGTTTTATTTCAGATATAAAATACGTAAGAGAAATTAGTTTTATTCCTCAATTGAGATTTACAAATTTTTGAAAAAAATTCATTATTAATATTTATGAGTAAAGGAATGCTTTTAATTCCGTATAATTAAAATTCCTTTTTAGTATAGTAAATTGCATACAACTGTACATAAAGGAATGTAGTATTAGTTTTTTACCATGTAATAAAATTTTAACCACATATAAAATAGACCAATATTTAAAAAAAATCTTCTGTGATTAATTGGAGTGAGATTATTCAGTAAATTTCTTAAAAAATTATATCTATTAAAATTTTATTGACCATCTATGTAAATTATGTTCCATTTTCAAATCGATTATACATCATTAGTTCCATAAAATACTATAAATATATACTTGCAATTAATCTACCTGTCAAGAGCACGTTTAATAATATTATCGTTTATAGTTTGCGGCACTTTCCTTGCAAAATTCACTGTCATAAAATCTTCAATATTTTATTCCCTCTCTCTCTGTGTGTATATATATA
>BMAW01046034.1:106267-120463 GCA_019974015.1 Nephila pilipes
TCTTGTCATCGATGAGACACTGAATGTCAGAGAATACATTGACTCTATTCTGGAATCAAAACTTCTAACTTCCATCAGGGACCTTCTTTTCACCAGGATTCTACTCCCTGCCACACAGCAAAATTACCGAAAGAGTGTTTTATACAAAGAGCATTGAAAATTTACCCTGGCCTGGAAACAGAACCGATCTCATTCTTATAGAAAACTTGTGGTATCATTTGAAAACTCTTGTTTGAATGAGGGGTACATCAATTAAAAAGGAATTAATTGAATCTTCAATTGTTTCCTGTAATAACGAAGGAAGATCTTGAAACTAACGTCAGCTCTATGAAACATCGATGTGAAGCTGTAATAAAAAAAATATAGGCTGCTCTACTAAGTACGGATAACTCACTGTAATCATCAACATCTAATATATATCAATAATTATTGCTGCTTAACTTTTTTTGCATTGCAAATATTTGAATTTTGTTTCTTGAATTGAATTCAGTATGAAATTCTCTTTAAAAAGATGTTTTTTCCTTTAGAATTTGTGAAACGTAACATTCCCTATAAGCTTACACATTTTATAAAAAAACATAAAAATGTTCAAAAATGTCTACAATTCTTGACAACCCTATATATATATAACATTTTCACACAATCACAAAATAAAGAATAATTATCAACCTATCCAACTTACTTATTTTAAAAGCGCAGAAATAACCTGTCAAAGAAATAATAATGAAATATAATATTATTTCATAAAGCTAACGCAATAACAGGCAAACCTTCTAAAATTGATGATGATATTAAAAATATCTCTATTTATGTGACTCACGTTGTTAAAACCATGGTATTAAAACACAAGTAACAAATATTGTAAGAATTCTAAATGAATGTTTAATAATTATTTCTGAAAATTTAGTGATTATTTATATCCTAATTATTTTTGCATGACCCAAATTAAGTTTAAAAAGTATGCTATTATCACAATCTATAAAATGAGTTTTTATAAATATTTTACAAAAATTAACTTGAAGTAATATTTATAAGATTTATCTAAATTATCAAACATATCATATTTGATAGGTTTAACTAGATATATAAACCTGAATTGACAATGAATGTAAAATTGAATGTAAATTCTGGTACTCCTGATACTTACTTTATTTTCTATTAAGTTAAAGGTCTCTCAATAGTCATAAATGTTACTAAGTATATTATTATATCATCAATTTTTATTTTAATATCTAAATATTCTGCTTCCCATATATAACTTTTTATTTGAATTAGATTCGAAAATGAAGAAGAAAATGCGAAATTATATTAAGCATGTAGGTTATAGAAGATTATTGATACATCTATGCAATGAAAAATTTCATGATCCATATAGTTTTGTCCATAAAAGTTTAAATGAGTGTCACTTTTACTATTTAACAGGTCAATTGAAAAGTCCCCGGTCTACCATAGTAAAGCACATTTTTTTTGGCAAAATTAGTTTTTTTTATTGAACATAAATCCCTTCAAGGGTGATACACTGATTATAGCTACCCTCCAACTTTTCGATACCATTTTTGCAGTACGATTTGTCCTTTGCTTCAAAATAGGTCTCGGTTTCGGCGATCACCTCTTCATTCGACGAAAATTTCTTCCCAGCGAGCCTTCATTTGAGATCTGAGAACAGGAAATAGTTCCTGGGGGTCAGATCTGGAGAATACAGCTGATGAGGAAGCATTTCGAACCCCAATTCATGGATTTTTGCCATCGTTTTCACTGACTTGTGACACGGTACATTGTCTTGGTGATGCAGCACTTTCTTTTTCTTCAAATGCGGCCGTTTTTCGGCGATTTCGTCATTCAAACGGTCCAATAACACTATGTAATAGTCGCTGTTGATGGTCCTTCCTTTTTCAAGGTAGTCAATGAAAATTATTCCAGACGCATCCCAAAATACAGACGTCATAACCTTGCCAGTCGATTGTTGCGTTTTCCCACGCTTTGGAGCGGGATCATCGTGTGCAGTCCACTCGGATGACTGTCGATTGGACTTCGGAGTGAAATGATGGAGCCATGTTTCCTCCATCGTCACATATCGACGCAATAACTCGGGCTTATTACGCTTGGTCATCTTCAAACACTGCTCCGAATCATCAACTCGTCGTTGTTTTTGGTCAAAAGTGAGCTCGCTCGGCACCCTCTTTGCACATAGCTTTCTCATACCCAAATATTCGTGAATGATATGATGTACACGTTCAGTTGATATCTTTAGAGTATCTGCTATTTCATTCAATTTCAATTTACGGTCATTCAAAATCATTTTGTGGATTTTTTAAATCTTTTCGTCGGTAGGAACCCCTTTTGGGCGTCCACTTCTTTCACCGTCTTCGGTGCTCATTTCACCACGTCTAAACTTAGCATACTAATCCTTGATGGTTGATTTTCCTGATTCAACTGTATTTTTTGCCTTCAAAAAGCAATATTTTATCAACACGCGAAATTCCTTTTTATCCATTTTTTTCACAACAAAAGTTGCTTCACTCAAAATGCTATAATTCACATACTAATGATCCGACAGCTGTCAAATTTATACACGCATCTTTTGAGGGCTAACTAAAAAACATATGGATTTAATTCTGGTAGTGCCATCTATGTGTCAGGCCGGAGACTTTTCAATTGACCAGTTATAAGAGTGACCACCATTTGATTAGTCTTCAATTATTTATTATTTTTAACAATAAAACTCATTAATTGTATTTTATTGCTAAATTATCTAAGTAATTAAGTCTTTCAAATAAAATAAATATATTAAGTTTATATTTATTAAAAATAACGGGAGGGGGCAGGAATGTTTTTAAGATCAACTACATCTTTCGAATTTAAATGTTCTTCAAAGTCATAACTGAGGATGGAATAAATTTATTTAATTTGTGAAATACGTAAAATATAATACATATTTTTAAAAAATAATGTTCTTAATAAAATTATCAATAGCATTTTGTGAAAACATTTTGTTATATTCAACTTTTTTTTGTAATAAATGTTTAAGTGCAAAATTTAATAGACACCTCAAAAGATTTTGATTTAAGAAAATGAGGATATTTAATATTGCTAATTTGATATCCTCTTTTCTAAACAGAGCAGATATTCTAATATTAACTTTTCTATCTTTATTACTAATTTCATTGAAAGTATTATCATTCTTAACATATTAATTATTGATTTTTGAACAAAAATGACTGTAAATGATAGTATAATTGCCAAGAGCATTGTCAACGTATACCATAATAAAATCATAAACTCTGTCGAATTGACTATGTGAACAGACAATTATTTGAATAGAAAAACCATTAAGAAAATTTAGCAACAGACACACGATTTTTTGTCACTATTTGATATTATTTAATATAATAGGTTAACTGATAAAATAACCTAATTTAAATGTAGTTATAATTAAGTTTTTAATTTTCATTGATTTGTTCAATTATAAGAATTAAAAGTTTTCTTTACCTCAATTTAGTGTAAATATTCATTTGGAGATATATATAGGTTCTTTTCATATAATTTTCTTTACTACGAACATAATATTTTTATTTCATTACACTTTAAACTCATAAATTAACAGTTATAAAGTGGCTGCTTTAGTTTAGTTACCCTGGTAGCTATCTCACGGCGGAGGTTTCTTTGTTTGAGTGATGGGTTTGGGCACAAAAGACCTTCCTGATACCACAAAAGACCTTCGATGTAATTGCGCTGATGCCTCATGTGTCGTTCTCCCCACTTGATTGTGATTCAAAATTACGTGTTACGCCCCCAATATCATTCGTGTTACGTCTCAGTGCGTTAATAAGAAAACATTCACACTCACTCACAAAGAGTTGTAATTAATATTATTCTTAAAGAAACGTACTACTATAATATTTTACTTACATGCGCTTTTATCATTCAGGGCTTGCATACAATTTCTAAAGTACAGTGGTACCTCTTGTAAGGTATACTTCTACGTAATGGACAATATTGTAAGTACTGGTACCTTTGAATAGAGACTATAATGTATTTACATCTTGTTAAGTGTAACTCTTTCTAAGGAACGATGAAAAAAAGTTTCAAAAATTATATAGAAGTATAGAAATCAAGTAAAATTGAAATATTCTTCGTTAGTAACTTTTTGAGGATTCAAAAATAAGTTTGTGCTCAGTGAAAGGTAATTTTCTGAAAAGGGAACAAGAAAATACAATGTGAACCTTTTTTTATTAAAATCCTTTCTTTTTAGAAGGGAAATGGAGAACATTACATCATGTGTAAAATCAAAATGTGATGCAATTAAATTGATATTTCTAATTCGTATAATTCAAAATCCATTTGTTCTTGCAATAGCTCTTAATAGAGGAAAGAAAACAGTGTTGGCGAATTGTGAGGCAATCCTAAATAGTGAACAATGGGAAGCAGGTTTTGGAATTCCAGTTCCGAGTATTCTCACTGAAAAAACTACTGATGAAAAGGAATTGGTAGAGCCTTTCAAAATTCGTGGGAGGGCGCAAATACAATAAAATTTAGAAATTGATTAAACATGTGCACTGAAGACACCAAAGATAACATATAATTTTTATTTCAACTCTAGTTAATAATATGAGCCTTAACAAAAATAGATTGTAAATCAGTGAGGAAGACGAAGATAACCAGAGGAAAAATGTGACATATAAACATCTATATAGATACCATAAAATAAACCTCTCAATCAAAATAAATCTAATCTAATAATTATTTTTTAACTAAAAATTTTCATTTTTAATCAACTTCTTATTGAAATAAAGACCTACGACTATGTTATTTTTCATATAAAATTCGATACAGCTTGAATTACTAATTAAATTATATTTTAGTATGTACCCTCAGAAGAAGGAATCCTGTATTAAAAGGACAAAATGTCTTATTATTATGAGGTACTACTGTAGTCAAAAAATGAGTTTCTTTGTGAATGTCAGTAGTCATTTTTATGTGAATTAGACAAAAATAAAACAAGAACTATTATAAAATCTCTACTTTACTAGCCTTTGTATGAAATTCTTAATACAAATATATATAAGTTAAAACTATAGGAACTATATTTTGTTTAAGAGCTCATCTTAACTAAAGTTTTAAATATAATAAAAAACGATAGTGTTCCTAATTCAGAGAATATTACACAAATTTATCATAAAAGACTAATATTTACAGAGTTTAATGAAGTAAAAACATTAAGAGTTTTGCACCGAAATGTTGCTCCTGAAATAAATAATTTAGAAAAATTTCAAATTATAGTAAGATAAAAATATGTATTATGTATGCTTTATATTAAATTTTAGTACTAAAATTATTATTAATAAAATATGCACCTTTTATTAAGAACTGAGAAGAGCATTCAAATATACCAAGTATCTTTTATTATATTATTAATGTTTTTAAGATATATTTCATATCTCATTAATTAAAAAATATTTGAGGAAAAACCAGTTAAAAATATCTAAAAAAATTAAGTTTTGGAAAGAACAAATATATCTACCTAAAGTGAGCTTTTTTATAATTATTGTTATATATTGCTCATCTAAATATAAGAATTAAAGTAAACGACGAAATATCGAAAAATGGACAATAGTAAACTCTTCCGATATTAAAGTAAACGATAGATTATAAAACTGAATATATTTAAGATAAATGTAATTGAAATTAAAGTAAACGATAATATATATTGAATATTATGTCAGCTATATGAAATTAAAATTAAAGTAAACGATTAAAAAATTGAAAAGTGATCTTGTACAACAAAATGCCCCACCTAAAACAATAGCCCCTTTGGTTGCTAATTATATGTAGCAATTTATTTTAAAAATTTCAGAGTATGTAAGGTAAAACGATTATATGATCTAATTTAAAATACGATTTAAAAAGACAATTCTCTTTTAAGACAAAATTGAGTAAAAAATATTTAATTATTTTTAAATAAGGAACGTAAAAATTAAAAAAATAATAATAACAATGCTTAATATCTTCATGTATCAAAAAATTCAAAGCATTATAATTTCGTAAAATTGTAAAGAAATATATCTCATAACTCTTACATCGGAATATAAATGAAATCTCAAAAGAATTAATGAATAAATTCTAATCTAAGTTAATATATGAATATTAGTCATGGATGTTTTTGATGGACAGTAAAAATATTATCTTAGATACTTTTTATTTGATCTCTCATTTATTTGTAGACGAATGCTGCATTAAAAATTTTTAAGTAGAGTATAGATATAGTTAAACTAGTAGAGTAGAAGAACAATCATAATATTTAAGAAATTTCCCTCAACAAAAAATGTAAATTAAAAATATATACTGAAAAAAACTGCGTGTGTGTAAGCTAAGTTTCGTTGGTTACTGAAATAAAAACATAAAAAAATAAAACTAAAATACTTTTTTTCTTGAGAAATGTGATTTCTAAACACAAGCAACGAAAAATTACTATGAATTAAGAAATTCTGCTGAAAGCTTTAGGAAACTCGGAAAAAAGAAATTCAATATATTCTCCGCGCTCGAAACTCCCCCTCTCCAATTGTGTTGAATCGATTTTTTGGTTAAAATAATACTAATCAAGGAATCAAGGAGAGTTGCAAAAAACAAAAAGAAAAACTTTTCCTCCCCCTGAAGTTTGCGTACACTTCAAGAAAAAGTTCAATTTGTGAAAGTAACATAATGACTCAGCTAAATAATCTCCCAAACACTCTAAAACTGTAAGTAAACCACATCTAGCTCTAAACATCATTTAAAAAAAGAGTCACATCCCGAAGTATTGGTGAAAAAAAGGCCAAAAGAAAGGGCAAAAAATAACGTTAGAAACAAATTGCATCATCATTCCATGCTTACTCTGCGGAAAATTACATTTCCGAAGTATCCGAATTATGTAGGCTAACCGGAAGATTAACAGGTTTTACTTGATAGCCAACATTTTTTTTTCTACCAATGTGGAGATTAATGCAGTTTAAAGCTGTATTGCTGGCAGATTTTTTTTTTCTCATCCTCTTCGGAATCTGTGACAAGAACACCGATCAAATATAAGATTATCTTAAATAATCCTTTTTGCGTGTGATGGAATTATGGACCCTTGATAATCCAGGGTGGAATATATTTGCTCTAAACTTAAACGCAAAACTTGAAGCGAAAGACTTAACTTCTTAATAAAACTACTTTAACTCAATTTTAGGGCACTAAAGGGATATATTTATATGTGTAACCGAATATATTTATGCTGTTACCATGAGTTATTTTCTTCTGCAGTGTTACATGTTTTTTAAGTAGCTTGGGGGTGTTTGCGAACATTATTTAACTTTGCACCTTTTATGAGAGAAAAACTATTGGGCATATTCTGGACACTGAATATGAAGAATTAATCTTTCCCTTTGAAATAAAGATTTGATTATATATATATATATATATATATATATATATATATATATATATATATATATATATATAATTTTCTTTGGTTTAAATTCTCTTTCTATTGTTTAATCCCATCTTCAAAAATTAAAATTTTTTTGGTTTTTACCGACTTTCCTTGATGTTATTTACGTTTTTGGGAAGGCTAGATGTTTTAAACTAGCGTAACTAATAATATATGTCCTAATCCACAAAGGGTATTTTAAATTACTTTAATTCCTTTTTTAGTTTAATATTAGTTAACTGGCTTAATAAATCCTAAGGTTTAGAGATAATAATATTTTAAGTCCATTGAATCTGAGATTATTTATTGAAGAAGTCGCACTGAGAAGGAACACGAGGTCTACTGGCGATGGTCCTCGAAATTTTCAATCACGATCAAGTGACGCGAACAACGTATGAGCTGACACCTCCCTATCTAAACTTCCACATTCCCCCAAAGGAAAGACTTAAGATCTTGACGATATTTAACGAATATCAGCTCCACTACATGGCGGGTTTTTGTAGCATCAGGACCTGAACACATGACTCAACGATATGAAACGCCAAGCTCGAGATAGAGATCTACTTAAGTAATTTTAACTTAACTAAATTAATCACATAATTAACCATACATTTTAAACCTAAAATATATTAACCATTCCTTAATTTTTTTGAGTTAATAACTCTTTAGAATCGCATCCACTTTTTTATGGAATTACTAATAATTACTCTTATGAAATCTGATTTTTAGAGAAATATTTTGACAATATATGATTATCATTTTCTTTTCACAGCTAGTATATATTAACTGTACTGGCCATTTTCACAAAATAGATATTTACATATTTTTAATTTAAAGAAATATTGCTCTGGTATATACTTGAAATTCCAAAAGCTAATTTGACGGGATTACGGGAGATACAACAGTCAACTAAACGATTATGTCAGTCAATATAGTCGCATCACGAAGGTATTGAAAACCCATATCTCATATCCTGACACCTTTGTACACAAACACATCTCTTCATGACATGCACTGTCAATTTCAAGATAAATTGGCCATTTAATTATAGAAAGGGTTGTTACTAAACAGTTAGCTATTTATAATGAACAAGTTGTTCCTCAATTGTATAGGTCAAATTAATATATATTGCATTTATTTATTTATTTTTTGAAAATTTAATTAAAGAAGTGATTGATAAATTTATGTTTTCTTTTATAATCAAGTATATAATTGTTGTTCAAAAATATTTTTGACTTCAAAATGAAATATTGTTAGCTGATTGATTTTCGGATGATAGGGATCTACTTAACAAAAATGTTACTTTTCGGATAACTTTCTTTTTAATTTCGAAGAGTAAATTTTTGATTAAATATATTAGTTTGGATTATCTGTATTATCATTTTACCAAGATTAGAAATAATAAGATGACATCATAATTCAAAGAAATTTAAGAACCTTCATTCCTCATTCATTAAAACTAAGGTATTATTTTGAAACACATACATACTTTTATATCTGTTAAAAAAATTGTTCATTCTTGGCAATGTTTATGTATGTTTAAATACGATAATAAGTAAAGATATAATAAACTAAGTACATACACTTTAAACCAGCTACGGTAACCTATTAAAAAAATGTAAATGTATTGTAAATAAAACAAGGTTTTCTTTTAATATAAAATTCAGTTTATTGGTTTTAATTATAAAACAATTTATGCAAGTAATATAAACATTTCAGACATTATTTAAAACAAGAAACTTAAAAATATCTCAAAATAAATTAAATCTAAAAAATTATTTCAGCCGCTTATAGATAACCGAACTTTTTTTGCTTAGATAATTAAATCTTGTGTGTTAATCAAATAACTGTTTATAGAATAAACAAAATTATAGCATTAATGAGAGAACTTTTAAGAATAGAGTTTCATGTTGACATGAACTTGTCATATATTTTTAAAAGTATGCTTCTTGTTCTCAGATCTAAGACTAAGAGCGCAATGATCTTTCACTCGAGAGGAGCATCTTTAAAGGACGAGATAATGATCTTCAATCAATGAATCACCAGTGCCATCTATTGAGTGGAAATCACATTTATTCTTATTATGTCTTGCAAATTAATGTATATAAAGCCTTTGGAACTTTCTGAACGCCTAATTTTTAAATTCTAAGTAGACGAAAGAAAAAAAAAGTGTAATAGTTCATTAAATTTATTGTAAGCAAATATTCTTATATTTTTAGTTAATAAATTTACTTAAGCAAACTGGATAAAAATATTTTTCCGAATAATCACAAGAACAGGTCTTATCATTTTTTTTTAAAATTCCATTTCTTTTTACATTAATAAACATTACACTTCCTTTTAAGTAGATTATATATTTAAAAAAATTGTTATCTACTAACTTCTCAACATTAAGTCCATAAATAATAATTGTATAATAATATAATTAGAAATATATCGGAAGCAAAAAATTTAATGTTCAAAAAAAATTATAGAAAACTTGAATACATAAAATATGGATGCATTCTTTATTTTCACGGTTATAATTAGCATAAACTAAAAAGATGAATTTTTATATGCAATTTAATTGTTTTAAAGTATATTGATATTTTCCAAACAAACTTTATTCTTGAATTAAATGTTATTTTGTACCTGAATTTCTCAATTAAATTAATCTGTACATATTATTTTAGATATTATTTTTTTGTGCTACTTATATCTCTTTTTTCAATCGAACTGAAATACTTAATCATCTGTCAGTAAGATTTTTAAGGACATTAAAACTATAAAATAATTCATTTTATTTTACCGCTATCATAAAAATAAGTATAAACAAGTTTTGAATGTTAAATTTCTAGAAATTCTCTCCCCCAAACTTTACAAAGGGAAATCTATGAATTTCTGTAACAAAATTTACTCGAATTAAGATACGTTACATTGTTAAGTTACATTGCGTGTTTTAATTATGTTTTGCATTTCTTAGAATAACTCAGAATGACAGCAATGAAAAATGTTTTTAGGATATATCTTTGATTGCACTTCAGTAAGTTTTGAGTGGTACTGTTTATGAAAAGTAAATTTTTGCACTTAAGCAAAGCTGCTGGTCAGCAGAGAGTAAAACACAAATTGAGACAAAATAAAACCAAACTATTAAGTTTAAAATCAATAAAATATTCCGTTATTAAGAGCTTTAGTTGTGTATCTGAAAGATTTTAAATCTATAAACAGACTTTAAAAATTATTATTTCAATTTAAAATTATAACCTCCTCTTCCTCTTGGAGGAATTTAATTATAATTCATTCTGCTTTAAAACAATGAATTACAAATTGTTTCCTTGTAAAGAAGCATATTTAAAAAGTCTAATTTGTATTATAATTGTAACAATCCAATAAATTGAAGACAGAGTGATATCTCAATAAAATTTACTTGAGAACTTTATCCATATCATTTTAAAAGATAAATATATTTTTAAATTTTATTTATGTAATAAGATTCATTTTTAAAAGCGTCATAATTTAAATCATAGGAATGCTTTAAAAATAACAATTTAATGCCATCTTGTTTATACTTGATATTGTTTTTCTAATTATTGTTACAATTCTTGTCGTCACAAATAATTATAATTATTTAATTTATAAGCAGTGTCTAAAAATGCTTTCATTTTCGTAATATGATGCTTTGAAAAAAGTAATTTTCAGAGCAAATTATAAGTACTCTGTAATATGCTAAATAATAGCATAGGTATAAAATGCGTAAGTTAACAAAGGCAACAATAATTTTATGGTTATTTATTATGTGTGTGTGTCTGTGTGAAGCACTTTAAGAATGCCTCAAAGTCAATTTTGGAAATCAGTATTCCAGAATATCTTAATTTTAAAAGTTTACTGAAGTTCTTTTATTTTTGATATGGAAGCAAGACACAAAAAGCTGAAGCTGATATCACGCTTGCTTATGCGGTGAGAAGCAGAATGAAAAGAGAAAATGGCTTCTTAAAAGAAGGCTATCTTTTTACAAGCATGTTAACTACAGGTAAAAAGTTCTAAGTTTAAATTTTGTAGTAATAGTGGTGAGAGAGCACATATTGGTTTCAACAGAAGTCGTTGGACGTCAAATCTAATTTAATTTAAGAAAGTGAAAGTAAGTTGAAATGTGAAAGTAAAAAAGTAGATCCATCTTAATTTGTCCCCTACGCATATATTTCTGGTTTCCTTCCAATGGCAGAGCCTTGCAATAGAATTGATAAATTAATTTTATCAATTAAAATATATCCTCGTTTAGAACGCAAAACAGATAACATAGCAAGAGCAATAATTTGAGCGTACTAAACATAATGTAAATAAAGACGCGTATCCATTAAATGGCGTTGATATATTTTAAAATAAACAAATAACAAGCAATTAAATGAGTGGAATATGATATAAGTAAAGATATTTGTAGTTTATATACTGTCTGAATAGAGCCCACATTCTAGCCATAGTGTCAATTTTCTCCTCCTCCTCTTAGTCTAAGGTCCAAGACCTAACTAGTTCATCCGACCAAAGTACTCGTAGTTTTACATTGCGCTCAAATTTTTTTTGTGTGAGGCTGTGAGTGAGGTAAGTATGGCTCGGGATGGACTCTATTCTACTTAACATCTCAGTTGGTACTTAAGGGAATGTGTCAAGGACATATAATTAGAACAGAGGCAGCCCATGCGCATGCTGTGCATTACATACTTTTATAATCTTGCTAAATGTATACCAGTGCAATCTTACGGACTGTAGATACCTTAAGCGGAAAATATTTGGTACCGGTAGCCTAATGATCACAATCCCTAACTCGTGGTTAGGTTTGAATCCATCGAATCTTGGTTTCTAGTCCTGATGCAATACAGATGCTTTGTGCTGCGTTTCATTTATTGTGTTTCTTGATTTGTTTCCATGATTTACAAAACGTTTTTAAATTTTACGATGTAATCAAAATAAACTGTGGCGATTCGGACTCGTAGTGATCTAGGGCCATAGTAAGGAAAACCCTGAAGTAGATTATTGACATTACTTAGTAAAAAAAGGTTTTTAATACAAGTTGCTCAAAAAATTATGCACAATAATACACAAAAATTACATACACAAAAATAATTACATAGACTTTCTCTTTTTTCTATGATTCGCAAGCAGTTGTTATTGTTAGGTAATTTTTCAGTAATAACAGAGTACTATAAGAACAATGGCACGTAAATGAAATTAAATTGAATATATAGTGGTATTTGGATCACAGAAACTTGAAACTATCGTGGTGTATGAGCTACAAAAATTTCAAAGATAGTAGCACGTGAACTACAGAAAGTATAAATTAGGCGCATATGAATCACATTGAACCCCTGCAGCATAGGATCAAAATATTCAACAATTGCATCAAAATATAAACTACGTATACCATTTTTCTCATTCTCTCTATAGACATGGATAGAGTTTATGAGTAAAATGAAATTCATTGAAAACAGGTGATTAAACTTGAAAGCACTGTGCGGTAAATTTCATATTCAAATTCTCAAAGAACCTTACTTTTTTTCTTCGATCCTGACCAGCCTGATTAAGGGGAAATTTTACGAATTATTACTAAGGTCTACTTTAATCCTAGTATTCATGGGCTAATTTCATATCCTGAGGTGAATAAAATATTCTTAATCTGAAACAATGGACAATTTCAGTTGGTGTTCTAGTTATTTTATCAATTTCATAGTTAACATTGGAACATTTATATAAAATTTTGGAATTATCAGTCAGTTGAGTACTTAATTTACATGTTTTTCAATAGAAAGATTCTTCATAAATTATCATTCCACTAGATTAAAAATTTTCATCAGTTCATCTTTGTGTCATATTGAATAGTAATTTTCTCGTAATTTTCAATAGTTCTATAATATTCTAGTTAACGTGCTACTTCTACTGCAGGGAAATAGGAATCGTACTCTAAAGAAGATCAAAAAGGACTTGTTTCCAAATATTGTTGGTACACTCGGACATGATGACACATCAAAAATCTGAATATAAGGTTTTTTTTCATTTTATTCTGCTGGAACATGAACTTCATAATAGGAAAAGACTGAGACGAGACCCTCTCAATGCGTTAAATCAGTTCTTTGAATTTAATTTCCCTTGCAAAATTTAAGTAAAATTTTAATTTCAATGTAACGGGGGAAAGCCAAACAGGATTTTACCCCTTATTTTTGGCGTCATGCATTGGGTAGTCATACTGGTTTGAATGCCGGATTCGGCATGTAAGAAAATTTCTGTCAAATATTAGAAGCATCTTATCGATGCTTCCAAATTCAGTCTGGAAATGAATAGCTAAGCATGTCATAATTTTTAATGGGTTTTTGTGTTCGCTCAATTTTAATATACAATCAAATCACAAAAAGCTGAAGCTGATATTCCTCATGCTTATGCGGAAAGAAACAGAGGGAAAAGAGAAAGTTGCTAGCAGATCATATTTTATATTGACAAGCACACACTATGTGAGAAGAAAGCTCAAGGCTTAAATTTAATGTGTTAGTATTAGTGAGGGAACAGATTTGTTTGGGTGTTAATTTGAAGAAAAATTAAAAGAAGAGAGTTAAAATGAAAAGATAATGATATAGACTAAACATACACTCTCTTCCTCTCCGTATTTTTGTATATATATATATGTATGTATGTATGTATATACGTATATATATATGTATATATATACGTCTATTTGTATATATGTATATATATATATATATATATATATATATATATATATATAT